>JAQZBX010023202.1:0-31013 GCA_029593785.1 Cabassous unicinctus | reverse complement strand
ATACAGAGGCAGGGGGGAGGAGGCCGCAATGCTGAGTCATTGGATCCGCCATTTTGAGGTGGTTGCCATTTTAAATGCATACCAACATCTCCTCCTTTGTTTTTATTAATAGGAGGGTAGGGAAAACTGTGCCTGTTTTAGGTCCAGACAATGCTTAGCCGACTACTGGGTCTTACCCATCATTGGAGTCCACAGCAGCATCTGGTGTTAGGGCCCATGACCAGCCGGCTGGGATCCTGTCTTAGGTTGCCCAGAGTGCTTGTCAGTGATGGAGAATAAGTCTGGTTGCCCGTCATTGACTAACCAGTTTAGTCTCAAAGGCGCATGGTGGCCAATGACAGCGGCTAGCAGTGGGAGAAGGGAAAGGGGCATGTGCTAGGGCTGTTCTATTATGATGGATAACCAAACACTGGGGGAGCCTTCTCCCTGGTTAAGCATTAGCGCAGCTATGGCCAATTGTTTGCTTTGTTTTTGCAAGTTAGCAAGAGCTCTAACTTGAGGGGCTTGATGAGAAGAGAAGAAGGCCCCCATCATTCAAGGACAGGAGGAAAATAAGAAAAATGGTGAGAGAGAGTAGAAGGAGGTGAGAGAGAATAGAAGGAGGCAAAGAACAATTGGTGGGACAGTGGAGGTGGAAAGCCGGGGGTAGAAGTGATAAAGGAATCACAAAAAGAGGAAATAGGGGAAGGGGAGAGAAGGTGGACATAGGGTGCTCTGTCCGCCGTGCCACGAGGCCGGGCGGAGCCCTTACCGGATCCGACGAGGCGAGCTGGTAGCTACGCGGAGTGCCCCACGTTGGGCGCCAGAATAAGGAGGCTGTGGTTTGTCTCTCTCTCCGGGTGGGAGAGGAGATCCCGAGCTGGTGGCCCGGCTGGCGTGTGGGGGAATCTGGTGTGGAGGGCGACACAGTAAAGAAGCTGTGGAGACGAGGCTGGTGGCGCAGGTCTACTTTATTAGGGAAGTGCAGTACAATTTATAGGGTTTAGGGCTACCGTGTAGCCCACTGATTGTTTGGAGGCAGCGTCTGTGTGATGATTGGTTATAGTCAGCTGTTGCTGGGTAAAGGGCTTCCTGGCAGGGGAGGTGGGTGGTACCCACAAGGCTCGTAGGCCGCTTATGTCCAAATAAAGTAATATTGGGGGAATACAGGGGCAGGGGGAGGAGGCCGCAATGCTGAGTCATTGGATCCGCCATTTTGAGGTGGTTGCAATTTTAAATGGATACCAACACTGTGGAAAACAGAAATTTTTCCTAGACAAATGATTCATAGATTCTAGGTATATGGTGCTTTCCAGTAATATTGTTTGGCTCTCTGACAAAAATGCGGTATTTATAGAAAATCTCTCCTGTGTTAGCTACCCTTAGGGACAAAAGTATTTGGCAAAAAATTCTGAACTAGGAGTCTTTTCCAGAGTTGAGATTTGCTCTTGTCAGACACAACCTCAGAGAAAGGGACCTGAGAGGAGTAGAGAAACATTTTCTGACATACCCAGTTTGAAGTGGGGTTCTAGTTGGTGCTTAGAGGGAAATTCCGTTGTTTTTCTAGGGTGACAGATTTCTAATATGTCCTGAACCTCCTCATAAAGACAACCTGTGTTTGAAAATATAACTTTCTGCCTTATCCTCGAGGACATTAAGTTTTGTGAAATTAAATACTTGCTACATTTGTGGTTAGTTTAAAATATTTGTGAAATTATTTTATTAATAAAATTCTCAGTTTCTGGAAGTAGCTTTAAAATATCAACTTTGCAATTTGGAAGGAATAAAGAGATATGACACAAGCACTAGTATTTTGTAGCAAAATTTGAGATAATAAAGAAGAAACAAAACTGCTAAACAGATGAAAGTCGAAGTTTATTTTAATTATTTTTTAAAATTTTGGTAATTTCACCAGTTCATAAAATCTGGTTCTCATTATTTCTCTTTAGTCCCGCTAAAAGCTTTCTGTTTTAATTGTTCATTTCAGTTATTTTAAGTCTCTTATGATAATTTTATGCTTATATTTATATGAGTTTGTTATTTATATGTGACACAAAAATCCTCTCATAAATATTTTCTGCAGAAAATGTGAACTTCTTGCAATTTAACCACACTTTTTAAATTCTTTGTCACCCTTTCCTGAGATTCAAATGTTAATATTGAAAAGTTTTCTGTTTTCTGACCAGTGATAATTTTGACCAAAGAAATCAGCTGGGAGATACATTTTAAGTTAAAATGATCCTTAGTAAAATGTGAGAATGGATAATAGATGCTGAATATGTTGTTGTTGAAATCATCATAATAATGAGGCCTAATTGGGTTCTATAAAAGATTTAACTAGAAGCTGTGCTTTCTAGGGCCTAGTTCTAACAATCATTTCTACAGTCATTGTAGAGAATAACATTAGGTATAACAGTGGAGTAAAATATAAAAATTGACAGATATATAGCAATTTTCTCACCCTGGAGTGCTGAGCTTAAGCTAGAAATATACATTTTTCTATGTTTTTTTTTAATTAAAAATTTAAAGGGTATGATATGGGGAAAACAAAGGCAATATTGCAATATGATTTTTATTTCTGAATGTCAAGTTTACTTGTATATCTTGCTTATATAGAAAGTTTAAAACTTTTTAGAATATAATGGCATTTCCATTAAACAATATCTCTGAAAAAAAAAAGTGTTCTAAGGAGAGTTCAGCTTGGAAATAATACCTCCTAACTGCTGGAAATAGGAGGGGCTGGACATATTGTGGTATAGTTGCCATTTAGCTACATAGTATCAAAAACTAATAAAAAAGTCTACAGCTTTCTCCTCTTTTTTTGTTTTCTCAACAGATACATGTCCTGGGTTTACATCAGACTTGGGAGAAATGATAGTTGTGCACTGGTTTTAAAACATCTAATGAAAATTTGTGATTCATTTAGTAAATAGTTTAATATAAAATGCATATAGTTAAACATTTTATTATTTGATTTGAATGCTGAATTTTTATTTCTTTATGGTTTGTTTTTTATTACATTGGCAATTAACATTTGTTAAAAGGAAAACAAGTTTCAGCAATGTCATTGTAAAAATAAACTCTAGAACTTCATTTCCCTTCTCCATCACTCATCCTCTGCAAGTACGCACACACTGTGCACATGCTTGGAGCCAACACACTCAGCACACACAAATGTACTCATATATACACATACTCAAATATTATAGTAAGTTCAAGTGTATATGTGCATGCACCCATTGTCTATAACTTTTAATATATATATATTAAATTGTAAGATTTTTTTTCAATTACTCTATTGCAACTAGTTTTCCATCAAAATAAATTATACAGTTCAATTTTTTTTCAATATTTATTTACTCTGCCCCCCTTGTTGATTTGCGCTCACTCTCTGCTCTCTGTGTCCATTCGCTGTGTGTTCTTTCCATATCTGCTTGTTTTTCTTCCCAGCTTTCTCTTTAGGAGGCACTGGGAACCAATCCCAGGTTTGCTGCATCTTGCACTGTCTCTCCTCTGTGTCTCCCTTTGTTGCATCATCTTGCTGTGCCAGCTCTACGCAGCGCCAGCTGTCACCTCTCTGCGGGTGTGGGCATGGGCTCTCAGATCTCTACATCACAGGCCAGCTTGCCTTCACCAGGAATCCCCAGGAATTGAACCTGCGGACTTCCATATGGCCAATGGGAGCCCAGTCACTGGAGCCACATCTGCTTCCCTACAGTTCAATTTTAATTTATATTATTCCATTGTTAATTTAATAATATAAAATTTAATTAATTAATTAAATTAAAAATTTGAATAAATTGTTTCAGTTATTTTCTATTGTGCACATGCTTCAGGAAATATCTCATAATTAATTAAATCTTGTAAATTTTCCTAATTTATTTCCCTGGAATTTCTATAAGTAGACTTTATGGAACAAAAGGAATCCATATATCTGTACTTAATTCAAGTTTTAGTGCTGAGTAGTATTCCATTGTATAGCTAAACCACAATCTGCATATCCATTGTTTTGTTCCTGTGATGAAAAAAATTGCTGCTGCCTCTTTAACAGCACTCTCTCCTCTTTAGCAGAAACCCACAGCTTTGAGAAAATAACTGCCCCTCCTCTCTTTCTTCCATGGAATCCTCAACTTAGGGAGATAAGCACACTCCTCCCCCTTTTGTCTGGAATCCACAAAGTTAAGGACCCTATTCTTCTCCTCCCTGAAGGCCCTCTGCTCTAGGAAGATAAGCTAAAGGCACACCTTTGCTTCTGTAACCTCCACCTTCCCACTTGCTTCAGGAATTTGCCCGCTTGTCCAGCAATCCACTAGCCAATAAACAGAAACCTATATAACCCCATGAAAACCAATGCCCAGGGCTCAGAATTTGGAGACTTGACTTTCCTCTAGGCCTGTGCATAATAAAACTTTGTTCCTCCACCTCTTTGAGTGCACGCTTGGGTTTCTCATCATCTAAGTTTCATCTGCGGCAATGCCTGGACATTTGGGTTGTTTCTGGTATTTGGCTATTGTAAATAAAACTGCTGTAAACAGTATTCTAAAAGTCTTTTTTGAACCTGTATTTTCATTTCTCTTGAGTAAATACCTAGGACTGGAAGTGCAGGGTCATAAGGAAGAATTTTGTTTAATTTATCAAAACCTGGCAAAGAATCCTCCAAAATGGTTATATCTTTTATGCCCTCAGAAGCAAAGAAAGAGAGTTTCAATTGCTTTACAGCTAACCTACATTATATTTTTTAGCCATTCTATCATGTTTTAAAAAATAGCTCATTGTGGTTTTAATTTGCTTTTCCTTGGTGACAAGTGATATTGGACGTTTTCATGTTTGTTTGTTTTTTTCTGGCTATTTAAATATAATTTTTTTCTTATCCTGTGTCTTTTTAAGTCTCTTGCTCATTTTTTTTCAATTGGGCAAGTCTGTGGCTTATTCATTTTCTTAAATGGTGTATTTGATAGGCAGATATTTCTAATTCTATCGAAGTCCAATTTGTCATTTTCTTTTGGTACCATTTATGCTTTTCTGTCCTGCCCAAATATTCTCCTATATGTTTTTCAAGAAGCTTTCAGTTTCTAGTTTTCATATTTTTATATTTTGGCTCTTTGATCCATCTAAATTTCTGCATGTAGAGAGATATGGGGTTGACTATAAAGTTTTACTAAGCTGCTCAGTCTTTTAGGCTCTTGGTCACTGTTTAGGCTTCAGCCAATGCAACACAGATAAGTGGCACTGAATGTTGGGCTAATTTTTCTGCATCCTCCTTCTTTCTCAGGTATTAACTCCTCAAGTCCTTGATGCATTTTCAGCTGCCTCATGCCTTCAAATAGTTTATTAATTTTTTTACAATCAAGATTTCTACTTGTTCTTTGGAGGAGGGTTTATTCAAAGAAAGCTTGTCAAGTAGGATTAGAGAAGCAATTTCCCTCATTTTAAATTTCTAATTGTGTCCATATGCCCAGAAATATTCTCTGTTTTTTACCCTTAAAATGTGGTATTAATGTTTGTCTCCAGCATTTGAAATCAAGTTCAACTCTGAGTGGTTTTTATTTTGTTATTTTATTTTATTTTATTTTTGAGTACCTATACATATCATTCAGGGATAAACTTAAAAAAAAATAAAAGAAGGAAAATGGAAAGAGAAATATAGATGCTCTTTAATTTATCTTTCTTAGCTTGAAGATCAAGTGGAGTGGATGAGGTAGTGTAGGTGGAAATAACTGCTGGGAGAGTGATACTCAAGATATTTTTTAAAATTGTAGTTTGCTGAGGTGAGCTGGGATTAATTCCCTCTCTTATTGACACGATGACACTTTTTATTAAAGGCTAATCTCAGCAGCCTCCCCCATATTACTTAATTCATTGTAACAGATGTCAGTCACAGCCCCCCTCCCCCCCCACACACAATGGGATTCCTGGTGCATGGCCTGATGTGTATGATATATACTCTAGAAGATTTAGTAAGTGTTCCATTTGTCTGTGACTACACAACAAATAACATTAAAAAATCGTGATTTAAAGCATTAAACATTTTATTATACCTAATACTTTCTGAGTTTAGAATTCAGGCAGGACTCAGCTCCATGACTCTTCTCTTCTATGTAGTATTGATGGAAGTTATTCATCATATTCAGGTGGCAGAAGATTGATCTGGCACATCCAAGATGGCTTCACTGACACATTTGGTGCCTTGACCAGAATGAATGGACTGCTGGGCTCAGCAGCAACTGTCAACCAGGTGCTTATAAAATATCTCTCCAGCATGGCAGCCAGACTGCTCAGACTCTTCTTTAACAAGGTAGAAGATACATGGTCATTTACAAGCTAGCTTTCAAAATCACTTAACACCACTTTTGTCATATTCTACTTGTTGAAGCATTTGCTACCCCACCTCAATTGTAGTACAGGATACATAGGCTCCACCCCTTGATCAGAGAGGGTCAAGTATTTTACAGCCCTGTTTAAAACTACCATAGTCTGCCTTCTGGACACAAATATTTATATTTATCCTACATGGAACTTATAATCACCCCCTCCTAAGACTATTTCACAGAAGCCTTATCATATTGGACCATTAGGCTCAGGGTTGAGGTCCAGGAACTCATATTAAATCATGTCCCAGGTGCAGATAAAGCTCTTTGGATTCAATTCAACATTCATTGGGCACAATTCCTCTAGATATGAAGAACTGCAAACTAAAGAAGCAAGCATTGCCTTCCCCCTTACCCCCTCACACGTTCTCAAGATACAGTGACAGAAATTAGACACAACAGTCCTTTTCAAAGAGAGGGGAAATATAACACAGTGAACCATGTTATAGAAGATGGACTGTGGTTAACAGTACAAATATGGGAGTGTTCTCTCCTGAGCTATAACAAATGTACAATACTAATAGATAGTGTTAAAAATAGGGGGTGAATAGAAAAAAATATACCAAGTATACACTATGGACCATAGTTAGTCAATATGGTGGTAATAACCTAATCATATTCTTTCATAATCTGCAACAAATGTTTCACAACAATTTAAGATGTTGGTGGAGGGGTCATTTATGGGAATCCAACATGTTATACATGATTATTTTGTAAGCTCACAACTTCTCTAATAAAATTAAAAAAGAGGGGAAAGAGAAGGCACATGGCAATCACTAGCGGAACAAAATCTGAAAAACAGCTGTGTGTACTGTCGGTGTTGTAAATAAAACTTAGTCTTTCTCTGTGGGAATGATATTCTACAACTTGTGGTTCTGTTGTAGAACAACTGAGTAATCCTATATTTCCATCATTTACAAAAGTTTTCAGTGTTTGTGTTGTCTAGTCCTGTGTGTTTTTTAAAAATTTTTGTTCTAGTAGTATATACACAACCTAAATCTTTCCATTTTAACCAAATTCAAATATATAATTCAGTGCTGTCAATTAAATTCAGTGTTGTGCTATCATCACCATCATCCATAACCAAAACTTCTCTATTAAACAGAATAGAACATCTGGTCCTCTTCATTGATAGTTTCTAGATTTTTATCTTTTTCCTTTGGGTGGGCAGTGATTTATTTTTGTTTGCTTGTTTGTTTGTCTTGCAATCTTTTGTTGCACCCTGTACATTTTAAGATTTTAAAGTGTTAATTCTGGGATTTAGTCCCTGAGCTTTCTGTTCCTCAAGTTTAGTACAATTAGTGATATAGCAGAGATTTTCTTGATTGCCAAGAGCAAATCAAAGCAAACAAATCAAGGCAAAAATACCTTTCACTGTCTTTCAAATTGGCTTTGTTTTGGCTACTGGTCTTCTTTAGAGCTCTTATCAAGAAGAACAGCTCCAGGCAAAGGGGAATTGCAGGGCCCTCTCTGTCTTACCTAAGCCTGCATTGAGCCAGAGCCATTGAGCTTACTTCTTTTCCCAGTATTGTGTTTGCTAGAGGCCTTAGGAAGTCCTTGTTTACAGTATATATAGTTCCAATGAATGCTCACTCTTTTCCCTTTGAAATTGACATCCTCCCTATCCTGGGTGCTCTCTCGGGTGAGTTAATGCAGGTAGTCCTTGCCTTAGGCCATTTCAACTTAATGCTTTCACACACTGTCCCAGCTATCTGCAAGGTGCTTCTCTGCCCTCAAGACAAGCTCTGGGAGGGTGAGCCCATGATAAATTCCCTGGCTCAGTTCTCAGACTTCCACCCTACAGACATATGGGAATACTGGTATATACTCTGGAAGAGGACCTGGGAGCCACAATTGAACAGAGCCACAATGGAAGCACAAGGAAGCCCAACTCTGCATTGTGGAGAGAGTGGGGACTGGGCCAGTATGAGTGCCAGGAGATTCTTCTATTGTTTCTGAAGCTGAGCTTTCTTCATTCTTAATACAGCCCTTTAACTGTTCTCCATTTTTCTGAGGAATGTTATTGTCCTTGACTGTTCTCCATTTTTCTGAGGAATGTTATTGTCCTTGAGATTCCTTTGCCACTTAGGCCAGTGAGGGTTGGAACAATGGCAGCTGGACTCCGTTGATCTGAAGTAGCTGATGAAAGGTAGAGATCTGTCATGAGACCACACCCACCCAGAGTTTGAAAGAACAGGACTTTATGTCCCAACCTGTGAACAGCAGCTTGAACCCTCAGCTGGAGCTGCAGTCCCCACTCTTGCCTGCCATGAAGCCAGAAGAAGAAAGATGTTAACCCTAGCAGGGCGGGAGCAACACCATTATTTATCACAATTTACCAACCTCTTCTTCCCACTCATTTCAAGATGCTGCACACTGTTCCACTAGACTCTGGAGTTTCAAAGTGGTTAATTCTGATAGTTCCTGCCAGTTCAATAGTTATTTTGGTGATGGGACTGACTTTTGCAGATTCCTACTCTACCATCACCCCACAATGACTCTCACCTTCCTGTGGTATTGGTGGAGGTCACTCCCTCACATTACGCTGGCAAAAGGCATGGTTTGGAGCATTGACTTAATCACATATTTGGCACTTTGGCAGAGATGGCTGGAGCCTGGACTCCATCAGCTGTGAGTGTTGCCAAAGAGCCTACACATGGTTTCTCCAGGATGTCATTGTTAATGTTGCTGGGTTTTTTTTACATGGAGGCTCAGGTCTCCAGTAGTAAATATTCCACTGTACAAGGAGGAAGCTGCATGGTCTTTAAGCCATTTTTAAAACCTTGGAAGTCACACAGAGTCATCTATGCTGCACTCTACTGGCTGCAGTGTCACAAGCCTAGCCTGACTAAAGAGGAGACCTCACAGATTCCCATATATCAAGAGCAGGAAGGTTAAAAATATTTGATGTCCTGATTAAAACCTGCTCCAGGTGGATCAATGCATTTTTTGAGCTTATTTGCTTCTCAGAGTTTGTAGTCTGAAGATGGTTCTTCTGTGGGCTTCTTCACTTACTCCCTACCCTGGTATTTCATTTGCAAAATGGAAATTCAACACTCTTGTCCTTCCTTACATTGCTTACAGAATTGATGCAAAATATCTAGCATTTGTATAAAACAGTTCTATAAAGATTTTCTAGTAGTAATATATATTTATCCTACTTCATTTCTTACTAAATTTATGGAAATTTAAAGGTAAAATGTAGTTAGAGGTCTAAGTACAAGCTAATGTTTTCATATGGAACCTGAAGTATAAACAAGTTTCTAAACCATGTTTACGGGTAAAGTGATGAATTTGTTTGTTTGTTTTTTATTAAGAAAAATTGAACTTAAAGTACCTGAGAGATATTCACAGGAAAATACCTAACTGGTTATTACAGTCATGACTAGATTTATTTATTGAAACTCAAGTTTTAATATTGTACTAGGCTCAGCTAGTTTATCTGAATGAAAAGATGTAACTTTATTTTCTTCTAAACTCTTCCTTAATTAAGAAAAGTAAATAGGCTTAAACAGAAGATAAACAGCTCCTACCACATCTGCTTAGATATAAATGAATCAATATATTAGGAATCATTATTACAAACTATGTGAGAACTCAAAGGGTTTCTGGGAAACTGAAATGTTTATTTGTTTTTAAAATTACTCATTCTAAGGACAAGGGTTAGGAGGCAAATTCATGGGAGGAGGGAAAAAAGAGCAAAAATCCTGAAAATTGAGCATAATCCAACTTGATTCTTTCATTATTTTATTCATTCATTTGTTGATTTAATCATTAGTACATCAGTTTATCCATCTGACAATCCATTCATTAAAATTTTGAGAAGCTAGAAGTCCAACCTCAAGTTATTGGCAAGGCTTGCTTTCTCCCAGAGTCAGTAGCCTTCCTGCATTCCTCCATCACATGGTGATCTATCTTTTCTTATGCATGTTCCTCTGATTTATGTTGGCTTCTCACTTCTATTGAATGACTGTGTCGAAATTTCTTTTCCTTATAAGGGCTCCAGTTATATGGGTAAAGGCCCACCAGGATGCAATATGGCCTCATCTACAGCATTTTAGAATATCTTACTCACAAATGAGTCCACACCTTAACTAATAATAATACCTTCAAAAGTCCTATTTACAAATCAGTTTACAGCCACAGGAATGCAGATTAATACCTGAGCATGTCTTTTGTGGGGGTCATGATTTGGTCCCCAAGACTGTCTTACCCCAGTCTTCGTGAGGCAGGATGGGCAGTAAGAGAAAGCTTCCTGAACACTTAAGTTCATAATTAAAGGATGAATAAATTTAGCCACTGGTAGGGGTTTGAAGACAAGTGTTCCATGCTGACAAAAAATCATGAGTGAAGTTTCAGGGGAAGAAGAGAGAGTAACTCATTCAGGGGCCTGTGAGATGTTCATAGAGAATAGTTCATTAGCAGGATGACAAACATTGCTCCTGGAGAGGTATCAGATCATGGATGGCCTTGTATGCTATACTAGGAAGCTTGTACTTTATCTTCAAGGAATTGGGAATTGGGTCTTTGAGAGAAGGGAAGGGGAGTAATTATGTTTGTTTTTTGGAAAAATTACCCCAAGATTCTCTATGGAGAACAGATTGAAATGTGCAAATTTAGACCAAGGAGACCAGTTAGGCTGGTGTCCCAGGGAAAAGGGATGGAGAAAAATGAACTAAGTCCATTGCTTATGTTAGAAGTTCAAATACTTTTTTAAGAAGAGTTAAATAGTGTTTTCTTTGTAAAATTGAACTCAACATTAGGATATTCCTTAACAACATTAGGATATTCCATTAGGGTACTTCCTTATGTGTTGAGCCTGCAACACTTAAGGAACCACATTTCCTGAATCCTGTTTTTTTTTTAGTAAACAATGCTAATAATGTTAGAAAGTTGAATCTCCAAATTTGATATTTCATGATGTTAAAATATTATGTAATCTGCCTTTGGTCCCTGTGTTGCCCAGTTATAACCACCAACTATTTAAAAAGTATTCTAATATAAAGTCAATATTAGAAGATAATCTTAGGAAAGTCCATAGTACACAAAGAAAATCCTAATCATTTTTCTTTTGTTAACTGCTAGAATAAATAGATAACACAATTACCAAGTCCTTTGAGGCTTAGTGGACACATAATAGTAGGTTCTCCATCCAAATGTCTCCTGATCCATCCCTCACACCAATAATCCACATTATTTTCCTAGGCATGAGGACAGAGGAAAAAAAATTCAAACAAAGTCATTTTGAACAGTTTTTTTATTTTAAATATACAGAAAGTTTTGTTGAAATAGTATGTGTGTCTCAAATATCACCTCTTCAGTGAGTACCTCCTGTTCTGTTTTGGTCACTTAGCTGTTAAACTTGAAGAAGGATAAGTAATCTGGTTGGTAATATGGAATAATTGGGCTCAGGTTAGCTGTAGTTTATTCCAAGTGGGTATGACAGAGAAGTCTATTTACTCATCTGTTAGCAATCAGGAGAACTCTGTTGATGGGAGACATAACCATATCATATGGTGTGTGTCTGCTTAGTATTGCTTAAGAATACCTGATTTTAGCCCAGTTTGATGTGTTCAGCACTACAGCAGCCAGCCTCTGGGTTGTCAGCAGAACCCAGCACTTGTTTCCAGGCAGACCTGAAATAACTGTTGTTTATTTATAACCTCTGGCCCTGTCTTGAAAAATTCTGCAACACAACTAGGTTAACAACTTCAAGTAAATGTAAACACTCTGAAATGAAAATGCTGGTTCTGAACTGAAAATATGGCTAGGAAAAGAAGAGAAATGGGAAGGGGTCAAGGCACAGACCACACACATACTCCAAAGTCCATGAAACATTCTATTAGGGAAAGTTTGAAAATGGTTGTTGGTCAGTGCTTAATGCTATGAAAGGTGTCTTCTGTAGACTTATGGTTTTCAATATTTGGACACATAACTTCCCAAGATGTAACTTGAAATTTCATTTGTTAATCATTGTGTGAAGTGGAGGTATCATAATATCATACCATGTTTTCTAAGGAGTTTTCTAAGTAGCAGGATTTATTGATAAATAGATTTTTTAAATTACCAACATTTCCGGCAGTATTTAAACTCTCAAGAAATTATTTTGTATCAAATTATTTCTGAATCTGGCCCAAGAAAGCTGAGGAAAGATATGCAGTAACTATTTTAAGTTTATTTTGCATCACACATTGCAAATTGCTAAGAGAAATGCAAATGCTTTAATTAAAATAGATAACGTTCTTAAGAAAAACAAATGCTATGCTTGCTAACCAAATCTAATATGTTCCATATCCAAACTGGGGCTTTAATATATACCATCTTATTTAATGCCAAATTAACCAGAAGTATCTGTGACTGTATATTTACTCAGTATAACTGATAGAAATGTTCAATTAAATATTATGCAGGGTAACTCTCTAGCTTTCTCTGTCAGATAAATTGAAACAACAAGCTTCTAAGATTAGTCTTGTATAATTAGATTAAAATATGCAAAGAGGGAAGTGGATGTGGCTCAGGTGACTGAGCTCTTGCCTACCACATGGGAGGTCTGGGTTTGGTTCCTGAAGCGTCCTAAAGAAGATGGGTTGACACAACAAGATGACACAGTGAGGTGATACAACCAAGAGACACAGCAAGGAAACACAATGAAAGATGCAAGAAAGCAGGGAGTGGAGGTAGTTCAGGTGATTAGGTGTCTCCCTCCCACATGGAAGTTTCCAGGTTCAGGCCTGGTGCTTCCTAAAAAGAGAAAACCAGTACACAAGAAACAGACTCAACACATGCAAACAGTGAGAGGGTGGGGAGAAATGAATAAAATAAATCTTAAAAAAAAAAAACAACAACAAAGAATGGTGAAGCAATGCTGTCAAAACTCAAAATAGCCTTAAAATGTTTGCATATTAAAAAAAACCAAAACTCTGCATAAGAATTTCCTCAGTTGTTTTCTCTAACCTCATTTCTTCCTGCATCATACATCTACAGTGTGAAATCACTATAGGGTATAAGAATTGAAGAAAATATGGACCTTTCATCAAAGACTTTATGGATTAGTAGTAAAGGATTAATTGCCAAGTAAATAACACAGGGAATAAATGCCATAGGGAAGAAGAAAGTACATTAAATTTTCAATTAAAGGAGAAAACCCCATTTGTTGTATTTTGCATATAAATTTTTTTCCTGAATATAGAAATAGCTGTCTTGATTGATTTTATTTTAAACTTTCTATATTGCATGGTAAATAGTGGGTAGATATTCACTAATAATCTAATTGTAAATAGGCCCCTATCACACTGTTAGTCATTACAGCCATATCATGCTCAGGTTAAATATTAATACCTGCACTTTCATATTTTAGCAATGGAGCAAAGGAAGCAAGAGCTGATGGTCAATGGAAGCCAGAAGGGAAAGAGAGGCCAGGAGAGATCACCCTGTGTATTGTCATGTGACAGAGAAGTCCAGGGCCAAGCATCAATGGCAGTCAGCCCCAGAAGGCTTATCTTTAGAAAGAAACCATTACCTTGATGACACCTTGATTTGGACCTTTTCCTAGCCTCAAAACTGTGAGCTAATGAATTCTCATTGTTTAAGCCAACCCATTGCATGGTATTTGCTTGAGCAGTGAAGGTAACCAAAACATCATGAAAGATGTTCCTAGACTTTTGCTGAAGCAGGTCTCATTAGGAAAGGGGGATATTTACATATTCTAAGACATCTTAAAATATAAAAGCTTAGTTATACAGGAAATTATTTTCTGGATCCCCTTGGTGATTTTTTTATTTATATTCATTGGACCTTATATAGAAAAAAAGAATAGTCCAAGAATACCAACAGGTCATGAAGGTGATTTAAATATTTTTGAGTGGAAAAAGGCCTTCATCCTAATGAAAGACAAAGGAAGAGAATTGTAATCTTAAAATATTCTGTGGCTTAGGTACATATTTTTTCCATGTCTTTTTATCATCAGTCTTTATTAATATGGTTTTTTATTGCCATAACTCCTGGAATTTTAAAAATCTAATCAGTGTAGTGATACCATAATTGAAAGTAGCCAAACGAATGGTTAAAATTGAAGCATCAAAATTCAGATGTCTCATTGTATTTATAAGGAGCACTGAAAAAATATGGTCTCTGAGATCTGACAGATTTAAGGGTAGTATTTGCCTCTTCATTTCTTCTTCTATTACACAACCTTACCCATGAATTATAGCTATTTTTGTAAATTTCCTTTTCATGGTGAATTCATCATTTTTAATTAAATTTGCTATGTGAGACACCTTAACCATAGTTGCTGTCACCATGGCAACTAGTTGTTTACATTAACGGTACAAGAATCATGGCTTTTATTCCTAGAATTGACTCCTTAATATTACAATATTTCATAATTCTAAGTATTCCCCAGCCAATGTAACCCAGGTGTATGTTTCTACAGAAACTATGAGAGGTATTATAAGTGGACTAGTCCACTCCTTCCTTGGAATTTAGTGCACAGCACTCAAGTGTGGCCTGTAGATCTCTGCTTATAAATCCTGTAAGTACTGTTTAAAAGTACTTTAAAAAGTCAGACAACCTGCTGAATAAGAATCTCCGGGAGTCCTAGAAGTTGCATATCAAACAAGCATGTCAAATATAGTCTGCTCACTGTGGGAGAAGAAACATAATGGCATCTTTTCTTATGGAGGTCAGCATATTATTATTAAATCTATTAGTGATAAATGGCTGACCATTCAAATGCTTCCTTTAAATCCCAATGGTTTCCTAATTACCCATGGAGTAAAGAGTTTCCTAGACTTTCAATGGAGAAGTTCTGACTGGTAAAATAGCCAAATGGCTATTATAGCCAAATAGCCAAATAGCCAGTAAAATAGCCAAATGGTATAAAGCAAATGGCTTGTTCAATTAACAGTCTAATCAAGTAGGTATACATAGTCATTTTTGTACTTTACTTTCCCTGAAATGGTTATTTTTCTCCAGTATTACCCAATTGAAAGTAGTGTTGTATGTCGGAAAAAAATCAAAATGAGTGAGAGAATCTACAATTTAAAGTCAGTCCAGGAATCAGAAGTAAAGTTCATGAATTATGAGTTACTATTTCTTTTGTATAGCAGGCTAGAAAAATGCCAGAGAAATCTAAACAAGTAATAATATCTGGTATATAAATATGGTTTCATCTTTCTTTGAGGATACATTTTCATCATTTCCCTATGCCTGGAAGCATAGGGAAGGCAAGGTAGTGTCTGTAACAATTAATAAACGTACATAATTATTTTCATTTCTGAGCTGCCTTTTACAATGGAACCAAATGATATGACAACATACAAGCATTTAGTGCTTTTCTATTAAGCATATCCTAGACACTGATAGTAACTTAGTGGGTTGCAAAATATTCTTTACACTAAAGAAGTTAATAATATTGAAAGAAAGATTTAAGCTGGCCTCAGGTCATTTGACTTCTTAGGTTTAAGATCAAACTCAGATGTTTCTGAAACCAAATAACACTAACGTATTATTTTCTGAGAGAAAACATGCCCTTTAAACAGTGCTTTCTAGAACTGAAATTCAGACACTTTAATAAGAAGTTGTTGACCTTTCACTCCTTTTTTATGCAAAGGAGAACAGTGGGCAATGAACAAATTATAAATCCAACAAGTACACTATATGAACATAGATTTCAGAACCCTTTTGAAATTGAAGACTAGGTGGGGTCATTGCTTTGGCACTTTCAGTCACATAAAAGAATCTCTTCTTTTTATTTTCATCCCCTTAGAAAACTTGGTTTTGGACAAATGTGAAGAGAATTCTGTTAAATTGTAAGAGTGACTCATTTTAAAGGTTAATGGATGAGAAGCAATTAGCCTCTAAATTAAGGCCTGATTTGAAGTCAGTTTATCCTTTGGTTTAGAACAATGTAACTAGACATTTCAATGCATAAATGTGTCCACTAGTGGTTAATTAGAGCTGTTAGTTTAACTAGTCAATTGAAGAGGCAGGTTAAACTGAAATTGGTAGTATCTCTTTGATCTTGTGATTAGAAACATTTCTCAACATTTTGATCCATATTCCATATAAGATTAACTGTTAATATGTTTTTTTTTTGTTGAGAAGACATAATTATTCTTAGTAATTACATGTCAGGATAGTATTTAATTTTGCACCTTGGCTTATATTTAAGAAAGATTGTATGTTCCTAAGATTAAGGCAAATGTGAGAATGGTACAAAGGGAATATTTATAAGGATGGATAAGTTCATTTATGGTTCTTTAAATAGTTTCCATTGTACAACTATATTTATTTACCCTGCCTTTCTCCCCCAAGATATTATAATATGCTTCTTTACAAGCTTTAATATAGCAATTGTCTACTACCATGTAAAGTTAAGTCCAAAATCATATTAATGAAGTTAAACTAGATCAAGGCAACAATTACGTAGCAGCTAATTCATACTTTGCCAAAATTTACAGTAAGTAGTATGATTTATTGGTTTGAGTGAATTTTTTAGCTCATTATTTCCTATAATTTCCCTCCCACATTAGTGCCTAATGAATATTTAGTAAAATAAATATTTACTTTTATTTTTATTTGAAGTTGATTTATAAAATAATAATTAGACCATATGCTACAGATTTTATTTTTCCAGAATTTGTTATAAATGAATCAAAAAAAAATCTATCAGAGAAGAGAATTGGATATCTTTAGACATTTCCCATTACATTTGGGCTCTATGTTAGGAAATATTTTGTCAAAAGATGGAGTTGCAAGAAATAAGGAAGTATATAGACCAAAAAATAGACAGCTAGTTTGCATATTGAGATGCTGCATCAAAATGGTATTTTATAAAACTTTAGCAAGGAGAAGGGTATGCTGCTTAGTTCAATTTTCTTAAAATGAATCAGAAGGACATTTTTTGTTTGTTTATTTACACTTATGTTAAAGAGTTCTAAATTCAAATTTCCTGCATCTTTTTCTTGAAATGCGCTAGTGTAATTTTTAATTACATTCTTTGGTAAGTGAGTGCCTTCCAGGGGTAGGGCATCATAATTCAGAACAATAATTTTCATTGTACACTTGAGAAGTAAATAAACCAGGCATACAAGCCAAAGAAGCCCAGGATTGCCAGCAGCCAGCAGCAGAATGTTACAGACTTTGGGGAGAAAGCATTACCATGCTGTTGCCTTAGTTTTGGACATTTCCTAAACTCTAAACCACAAGTAAAAAATCCCATTGTTTTAAGTCAACCTCTTGTGTGGTATTTTTCAAAACAGTCCAGGAAAATTAAGATGACACTTGAAAATAAATTCTATTAATTTAAAGGCCTTGTCTATTTTATCTCCTGCTCTATCTTCAGCACATAGTTTCTGATTCATTGTAGGCACACAATATAGTTTTGTCTATTGAAACAAATCTACCAATAATCAATGTACACAAGTGCTGATTTTCTTCCTAAGTTTTTCTTATAAAATTTATCTTAAATTCAATGACTAAACATTTTTATCATTGCTCCCCACCACAGTCCCTTTTATTACTCTAATCATGAAATCACTGATGACACTACTTTTTTTTTAGCTTAATTTTTGATATTTCAAATCAAATACAACATATGTTTAATGAAATATCCAATGAATTTACTTTTCTCTTTTTGTATAATTGCCATTGTGCCATAAGAACAGTAACAGAGAATGCCAGACATATATACTTGCACTGCTCAGGAAAACACCAATATCCACTATTGTTAACCAAAAGAACATATATTTTTAGTCTAGAATTCTAAATAATCAATGATTTAGACACAAACTACCTTACAAAATTTTTTTCTATTGTTTTATTTATTTATTATAATTTTTTATCATTATTTTTACAAATACTTAGATTACATAAATGTTACACAAAAATTATAGGGATTCCCATATGCCCCACCTCCCATACCTCCCACGACCTCCCACATAAACATCCTTCATTAGTGTGGCACATCACCTGCAATGGATATATACATCCTGGGGCTTTGCCATTAAGCATGGACCATAGTGTACATTGTAGACCACCCTCTCCCCCACACAGTTCTGTATGATATATGATGATACACAATGGCTTATATCTGTCATTGCAATGTCTCTCAGGATAATTCCCAAGTCCCAAAAAAGCCCCTGTATTAAAACTGCTTTTCCCTCTCCCTGCCTCCAGAGCATCGAGTGGCCACTGGCTCCACATCAATGTTGTAATTGCTTCCATTGCTTGAATCACAATATGCCTAAAGCAGAATACCAGTAAGATCACATTTGTCCATAACTTTCCCCCCAATCCTGAGGAGTCTGGGATGGTGATGTCCACACCACCTCCAATTGAGAGGGGGCTTATATCCCATATATAAGATGGATGGGATTATCCTGTCTGCAGCTGCAGACTCTCTCCATTACCTGGGATGGCCATTGTCCATTATCATTTCCCCGCCAGGTGTACTGGGTGAGTTCATTGAGCTGTAGAGTAGGAGTTGCAGCTCCACCAAGATTCTGGGCCCAACAGGCACATGCACAGCCCAAAGACTCCAGTCTCTGGATGTACACCTACAAACTCCAGCACGACATGTAGGGTTGAATAGAAGGGACAGATTTACCATGTTCAGAGAAGACATATTTCAGTCTAACTCTGTCACTCTCAGGAGCACAGATCCCAAAGAAGGGCCCACTGATAAGGCACCAAACTCTGGAGCTATCCAACCTGACATAGGACCTGGGTGTCTCCAAGGCCCTCAGGAGCCCCTCTCTTAGGGATGATATCCACTTTGGAAACCTATGAGGTCCTACTGAGATGTGCATCTGTGTTACCTCTGGGATGACCTCCCAACTCACTTTGAAGTCTCTTAACCATATGAACTCATTTGTCTTTACCTTTCCCCCCTTTTTTTCAAAGTCTTTTTCCAGTTGTATTGCCAGTTGGCACTTGGTAGTAATCCCTCTGTGCAGGGATGCTAATCTCCAGGAGTCATGTCCCACACTGGGAAGAAAGTATGCATTCATATGTTGAGATTGGCTTAGAGAGAGGCCATATTTGAGCAAAAAGGAGGCTTTCAGGAGGCAACCCTTAGGCACCCCAAACAATAGGCTAAATTTCAATTTCAAGAGCAAAGACTCCTAAGGCTTGTCATCAATAACAAGGTCCCATCAGTGGATCCTCCTCCTTAGCCAGACACTGCCCCTGCACTTGGGTGACTGTTGCTGCTCCCTTGGAAAATGTGGCAGAGCTCTCCAGGCTGGGAATTCAGTATTCTCTCATTTATTGAGTGATTCCCCACCACTGTGACCATGCCTTGGGAAGATTTGAACAATTTTATATACCTTTTATATTTGTTCAGGTGAACTTCGTCCCATGCACCCCCCATTCCTGACACCCCCTCCACCAATGTTCCTCTCCCACCCCAGTTGTCACCCTTCTGTGATCCAAAGCATCTTTAAAGATGGAGCCAATACAATAGCCAAATACAATAGCCAAATACAATTAATAGGAAAATGAAATAATAATGACAAGTTTAAATGTAAGAGATAAAATACATGAAAATTTTAAAAAAACTAAAAATAAAATAAAATGAAATGATTTCGATGTTCAAAAAATGGGGGAAAATTTAAAAAAAACTTTTTTTTGACATTTTGCCTTTTATCACTGCAATATCTAGTGTCCAGTTTGTACCGTGGCACCTTCCCCCTCTCATTCCCCAGTGTCTCACTATTTTTTCATTTAATTTTCAAAGAAGTTTTAGGTCACAGCAAAGTCACACACAGAATACAAGAGACTCTCATATACCCAACCTCCTCCCCCTTTACTCATCCAATATTAAAACCTTTTGGTATGTGGATGGTAGCATTTTTATAACTGATATACAGATAATGAAACATAGCTACTAAACATTGGCAATGGTTTACAATATGGTTTACATTTTAGACCATACAATTTTATGCATTTTGATGATATTTATCATGTCCTGTGTCCATCACTGTAAGGTAATGAAAAACATTCCCACTGACAAGTAAATTCCCCGTTTGATCTATTCTGTTCCTCCCTCCCCATCCCCCTGGGGCCCATGATGACCCCCTGGCTTGATTCATTGAATGACAAGATTCATAGCTACATTCAAGAAGACGTCTTGACACACTAGTTTGTCCTCCCCTATTAGGAACCGCCCTTGCTCTTAAGAGACGATGCCTGTTTATTTCTGAGTGAATTGATGCTCCAAAAGATGAGAGTGCATCTCCTTCCCACTCATTATGTGGGTTTCCATCCACTGATACAACACATTATGACAGGATGAACACTCACACACTCCTTAGAAGCCTGCTTCAGATGTGCCCTGTCTTGAATGCCCCCCCAACCAACACCCTAAACCAGTGACAGTTCCTTGTCATTTTGCCATAAGAGCATTCCCACCTCTGTACTTTCAACCTCAATCCTGCACAACCAAACCCAATAAAGTCACTACTCACCTGTCCTATCCCTTCAATTTGCAACTACACTCTATCACTTTACCATAGATTGCATCCATATGGGTGATGGATCACAACTCTCTCTTCTCTTTTTCTTGTAAACCTATTTTTCAGACAATAGTTCTTGGAGACTGCTCAATTTCCTTAATTCATATATTTGAGGTTATGTACTGTTCATCCTTCAATGCCTGGCTTGCTTCACTCAACATAAGGTCTTCAAGATTCATCCATGTTATCCCATGTTTTAGCACTTTATTCCTTCTTACAGCTGGGTAATATTCCATTTTATATATGTACCATATTTTGTTTATCCATTCATCTGTTTATGGGCACCTGTGTTTATTCCAACTTTTGGCAATCACATTACATTTCTTAATGACAGTAAAATATCTAGTCAAGATGGGCCTAATGACCTGGAAGTAATTGGAAAAGTGTGCCAAGAGAGCTGCCAGTTGGCCAACAAGGCTGATATTTTATGAACACAGCCTTGTCCCCACAGGATTAAATATGGTTTGGCTTTTAATTTTAGACCCATCAAGTGAATTGATAATTAAAACTTGTGAAAGCTTGGAATAACCACCTGGTGACTAAGATCCATTTAGAAGGTGTACATACAAAGTATTGAAGGAGAAATAAAGAATAACATTTAGCATGTGTGTAGGCTGCATGTTGAACCTAATAAATTTTTATACAGATAGGGATACGTTCTTATCCCCTTCTTTCTTTCCATGCTACAAAGCCATTTTGGGAGGACAATATAATATCATTTTTTTGGCATCCTGAAATTTAGGGGAAAGCAATGAGCTCAACATCAGTGTAAAGTTCTTGCTTCACTGGGTGGGATTATCCAAATGACTATGGGGATCCTGGCCAGGTAAAGGAACAGAGGTCAGAGGAATTCAGGAAAGTCAAATATCTAGTCTTTGGGAAAATGAAAGCATGAACACTTCCACTTTGTCTCTTACACAGCTATATGCCATTCATCTGACCCAAATCCCTCTTTAAAGTGTACCTCATATCTAATACCAACCTCAAATAGCAAATCATAAGTGTTAAGAAATAATTTTTTAAATCAGACATAATTTTTTAAAAAAATTAAATGATAGAAAGTGTCTGCTCGATCAGAGATGACAGCTCATGAATTCAGGTTCAGGTCACTCACTTGATTGTGCCCAGCTGATCTCTTTATCCAGCAAGAAACATACTTTTGAAAATGGAGAATATTTAGTGAGAGCTCTCTGAACTAGGAGCTTGACTAGTACTTCTTTTGTACAATGACAAGGTTATATATATGGAAGTAAGGAAATAAGTTATATGTCTTATGAACATAGTAAGCGATATAAGATTTACTAAATGAGAGATGATGGGAGCACTGAACCACAGTGATGGGAAGCACCACAAGCAAGGTGGCCATTCACAGAGGTGTAAGGTGGTGACTTAGCTTATATTTCAGCAGGTAAACAGTGACACAGGTTATTGACTAGAATTGCATTTAGAATTTGGGCTTCTGATTTGCTAACAAGAGCTTTTTCATCCTTTTCAAGAAGGCAGTATATCTTTCACTCTTCTGTTCTTTCTCATTTCTAACCTCCCAAACTTCTGTTTAAATGTTTCTTCAAAGCCCATCTGAAAATTGATAAGATGTGGGACAGCACTTAGAAAGCAATGAGATCATGGTTAAGATAATAATAATAATAATAATAGTACTGCAGCAGGAGTTGGAAGTCTTTTGTTCTTGTCTCCTGGCTGGATATTTTGGTGACTTTGCAAATATTTAAAGAGTCTTATCTTTCACATTCTTGCATTTTGGAAGTTATTGTGAAGTTAAAAGAAGAGAAGCAGAGAAAATATTTTGGAAAATGTAAAAAGCTAAACACTACAGGTAACATCATCATGATTTGGAGGCATATGGATGTATGTATGTGTAATGTCTGCTGATAGATATGGCTGATAGTGCTATTAGAGATGCAGAAAAAAACAGCACTGAATTATATATTTGAATATGGTTAAAAGGTGGAAATTTTATGTTGTATATATGTTACTAGAATAAAAGTTAAAAAATTTAAAAAACAAAGAACTTTACAACACATATAGAGAACCCTAATGTAAACAATGGATTATAATTAACAGTATGATTATAAAAATGTTCCTTCATGAATTGTAACAAATGCATCAAACTAATGCAAGATGTTAATAAGAAGGTGGTATATAGGAACTCTGTATTTTATGCATGATTTTTCTGTAAACCTACAACTTCTTGTATAGAAAATAAGCTTAAATAAAAGAAATAAATAAGACCCAGATATAAAGACACCCTGTTTTCCATAATGGAATTTAACACATATATGACTAACTTCTCTGTACAACCGAAGCTCTAAGTGCTTACAATCAAAGTAAAATAAAAAGTTTGTCCTCTCGCTCCAAGTACTGAGCTGCGCAAGAGCAGTAGTTGCAGTGTAGGGAAGATGGTGGAGGAAGAGCCAAGAAGATTCCATTGGTTCCAGCAAATCTCCTGAAAAAGAGGAAGGTTTATCAGGCCCTCAAAGCCACCCAGGCAAAACAGGCACTTTTGGAAAAGAAGCAGAGGAAAGGGATCCGGCTCAGGTTTAAGCGACTGGAATCATTGTTACTTGATTCTCAATGGCAGCAACGTGACAGGATACGCCTCAAATGGCTAGAAGTGAAACCTCATAGCTTGGAATGGCCAGATGAACATTCCTTGGCCTTTGTAATATGCATCCAAAGGATCAGTGGGGTAGGTATACTGGTGCAGAAGACCATTGAAAGACTTCGCCTGAGGAAGATTTTCAGTGGTGTATTTGTCAAAGTGACCCCCACAACCGTAAAAATCTTACGTATGTTGGAACCTTATGTGACCTGGGGATAACCAAATTTGAAGTCTGTTCAGGAACTCATCCTGAAACGTGGACAAGCCAAGGTCAATAATAAGACAATCTCACTGACAGACAACACAGTAATTGAGGAGCACCTAGGGAGCTTCAGTGTCATTTGCTTGGAAGATCTCATTCATGAAATTGCCTTCCCAGAGAAGTATTTCGAGAATATCTCCTGGTTCTTGTGCCCATTCCACCTCTCGGTGGCTCATCATGCTACCAAGAATAAAGTTGGCTTTCTCAAGGAGATGGGCTTACCCGGTTATCTGGGTGAAAGCATCAACCAGCTCATCAGACAGCTGAACTAGACCCAGAAACTGGAAGGAAAGGATCAGGCAAAAGACGGTGGTGTACGTGGCAGACAACTCTCATATCACAGCCTGGTTCTGAGGAAAAGTTCCAGTGTTTTCCATGTGGCCACTTCCTTTTCTGAAATCAACAAAGGACACATAGTTGTCATGGAGAAGGGAGTTCTGCTGTCACATCTTCTGTCCTGGGGTTTAATGTTAGTGAATATCCAAGCATGTATACAAGGCTCCCCGACACCCTGCAGTGTAGAACAAACCCAGGGCACACGTGAACCCACGGGTTCATTCCTAGGGACTTGTTTTGGAAAGAATTTGAAATACAGTTAGAAAAAACACAAGAATGAATGCTCAAAAAAAAAATGTTACCAGCGAAGGAGGACAGATAGATGCAGACTGCTAGGGTGGATAATTCCTGTGAAATTTATGAAATGACTTCTACTTTACCAATTTTACAAGCAGGATAAGTAATTTGCCCATGACCACAGAGCTGGTAATAGCAAAATAAGAGGAGACAGATGCAGAAGCATGTGGTAATTCATCCCTTCATGCTACTTTCGCTCTTCAGGGACACTTATAAAATTGAAGCCATTTTTATAAATTTAGCACAAGGACCATGTAAAGATTCTAATACATAATATTTTGACAATATAAAAGATTATTTTTATAAACGTTTATTTCCACATTTTATGTGACTTTTTAAAATGGACCACAGCTATACAGATGTATCTAAATGGTTAAACTACTCATTTACCCTACAATGAAGCTATAACGAATATTTACCAACATTTATCTTCCTTTGTTTCTTTATTCCTTCATCACTAAAATGACCTCAAAAAATCAATGGAATTAATATTACATATAGCAAACTATTTGCCAAAATGAGAAAATATTGGATCTCTTTGAATTTCAGGCTGGAGCAGCTGTGATGAACCAAGAGAAATGTTGCCTCTGAATATTGGCTTTGGTAATAACCACCTACTTCTTCTTGGTAAGGGAAGAAGGCATGGAGAATGGACCTCTAAAACATGTGCAGTATAAATAATTCTATAAAAAGCACTGACAACTCAGAATAGCAACAGACAGTGGGAAAGTAAAAATTTGTATATATCCTTAATGGTCTGAGCATTAGATTCACCTATCCACAAGGGTTGATGACAAAGGGGAATAGCATCCCACTGTGGAAATCCAAATGTTATTTAAAATCAAATGGAACATAGGACATTTTTAGGGCATTGAAATTGTTCTGCATGAGGTTGCAATGGTGGATGAATGACATTACACATTTTATCAAAATTTGTAAAACTGTACAGTGCAAAGTATAAACCATAATGTAAACTATAGACCTTAGATAGTAGTAATGTTTCAATATTGGTTCATCATTTTTAACAAATTTTCCTCACTGAGGTAAGATGTTATTAATAGTGGGAAAATGTGGCATGGGAGGGGCTGCATTACATAGGAATCTCCTATACTTTTTTTTTTAATTTTTAAAAAAATTTTAATGAAGCTTTAGATTACATAAATGTTACATAAAAATATAGGGAATTCCCATATGACCCACCCCCTCCCCCTCCCACACTTTCCCACATTAACAACATCTTTCATTACTGTGGTACATTTGTTACAATTGATGAACACATATTGAAGCATTGCTACAAATCATGGATTATAGTTTACATTGTAGTTTACATTCTTCCCCACAAGATTTTGTAAGTTATGACAAAATATATAAAATGCTCTGTCATTGCAATGTCATGCAGGACAATTTCAATGTCCTGAAAATGCCCTCATGTTACATCTCTTCTTCCCTCTCACTCCCCTCACAACCTCTGCTGGCTACTACCTTTTTATCAATGATAAAATTTCTTCCATTGCTAAAATAATAATAAGTCCACTTACTTCCCTAAAGCAAACTTCACAACAGATAATAGAACTCTTCCCTATCACTTTATCAGTTCTGTGACAGATAAATTTGAGGGCAACCATTATATGAATAACATTGGAGAAACAAGCATCATTTGGAAATGGGACATATTACTGAAATATAGGTTAAGGTGGCTAAAACATATTTGTTGTGAGTTGGGGGTGAGAAGAACCAGCACTGAACATATACACAGAAGGAGATGAATTTTTGTTGTAAATGGACAGCAGTATTTTAAAACTATCCAATCTCTTGTTCACCAGACTTCTCAGTGTCAGGCGCTGGACCATGCATTGGGGATAGAAAGTTGAATATGCAATAACAAATTATTATTTCCTATTTGGGTTGTAGGGCAGCACATTAACTTGTAATCTTAATACATGCATTGGTTCTGCTGTTAGCATTATAGTCAGAGCTGGGGCTGTGACTCACAGTGTTGAATTTAAACGTAGTTTATTGTTGGCTTTTTTACAGGAAGAGGAATGTGGGCTGGCTTGACTTGTTCAAGGAGGTTCTAAAGAAAGTTTTAGCAATTTCAAGACAAAGTGATAGTGACATATCTGGATATTAATTTTTGCTGCTATGCACTAATCCTGGCAGCTGCTTTTTTAGCAGAGGTGGGGAAAATAAGATGAATATGAGTTAAAGCATCCACCTCTTGACTTTTAGGTGGAGAGGTTGTTATTGTGACATATAACCATTGTTAAATTTCTAGGAAAAATAAAGTCATTTAACCATGCTACTAGGCTATAAAACCTCACCGGTTAGGAAACTTAAATGCATAGGAAATAAAAGTTTATTCATTGGATGTCTGCCAGTTAAAAGTCTTATTTCTTGTTGTTATATAATCTACTGTAGTTATGAATTATGTATAAAATACTTACATATTAATCAAAACTTAATACAATACATTGTTTACTTTAGTAATTTAATAACTTGTATGTTACACATAAATGCATATTATTAAATGTATATGTAAATCTCTTGTTTTGAGTTTGAACAATCCTGAAACCAAATGTATTAGGAAAAAATTTCATAACTATTGTTCAAACCTAAAAGTAAAACATCATGCAGAAAATGTTGTTAATCAATAAACCAGTGCCTTGCTAGTTAGCACTTTTCATATTTCAGGAAAAATAATGAGAACTTGAACAGTGGGCACATCAGGGATGTTTTGTAACAAATAAGAAGCATAAACCTTGGAATGTACAGCCAAAAGAGTGTCTTGTTCCTTCCTCAGGAGCCTGGAATTCTGAACCCCTACACATACAGGATGTCCTTGAGCATGCCTCCCATAGTGGCATATATACTGGAGCAGAACAAAACGGGGACTTCCCCAAAGAACATTGAAAAAAAAAAAAGAAAGAAAAGAAAGAAAGTTGAATATGATGCTTATTTGCCCTCAACTCATTCATGGATTTCATGGGAGTTGGATGTTTTGTTTTCATTTCTAAAAAGTATGTGAAGGATGTCATCAGAACAGGAGCAAGAGTACAATAGAATAAAAAGGCAAAAATCTAGATTGAAGGTTTTGTTGTTGTTTCTATGTTTTGATCACTTGAGTTATTTTATAGCCAGCTGGGAATGAGGCATGAACATTTAATCAGAGAACTACCACTCACATTATTACCTGCCCAGGTTTGCCCAGGTCTGAGAGATTTCCTAGTCCCCAAATTGCAGTGCTAAAACCAGAGAAGTCTTGGAAAAACCTTGGTGTTTTATAGGGATGGGACATTTTGAACTGTTTAAGTCTTTAATTGTCTTCTCTCTAAGGAGAATATTGGATAAGAAGCTGATGCGTAGTCATTTCCATTGGCAGAAGGTCTACAGCCCAAGAGGGTATAAACAGCATAACTTTCATTATGAAGACTATAGGCAAGTAGGAGTCCAGTGATCAAGGATGAGTCCTTATGGGCAATTCGAGTGTGAAAGTGATTGCAGGAGAGAAAGACACAAGGGATACCTATTAAGGATCCCTATCTTCCTGGGTTTCACAAATTCGTCCTTGTGATCATTTATAAAAGTAGAATCCTAGGACTTTTCTGAAATCGGATTCAAAGAATCTTTAGTTTTCACAAGAAATACCCACTAGAGTTGAGGGATAGTTGCTTTATCCTGTTTTTCTTGTTTATTTGTTTTAATAATTTCATACAATTCTACTCTTGGTCTGTAGTTGTCACTGTATGGTCTTAGGGCACTATTAGATAGTACTAGATTTTGGGAGAAGCTAGAAGAGATTAAAAAATCCAAAACATTAAATTGTAACTGTGGAAATAATATTAATCACTTCTTTTGTCTTTTTTATGTCTGCAGAAATCATTCCATTTTCCTCATTTTTCTTTTTTTGGAGATTTCTCCTTAGAAGACAAGTATTTAATTGGATAATAATGAAACAAAACCCTCAGGTGTTGCAGTAAATATGAGCTTTTTTTTAAATTTTGACTCTGACTTGAAGTTACCTTTTGCCTCATCTATTTTTCAGAGAAAAATATGCTCTATTCTCTACTGTCACAGGCACACTCTGAGTTCTCTAATAATATAAATACTCAGTTGAATATTAAAAAAATACTTACTCTCCAATCAAGATTTGGCTTAGCAAACATAAGTTGCACACACTAACTGAATTTGGCATGGAGATAGAAAATTATTGCACTGGTGTCAGTAGAAAGGCATCAGCAAATGCATCCCCTTAACAATGAATGAAAGAGTTGTAATGTTTTAGGCCATGAAACTAAGGTGCACAGGAAGACATAATTTACATTTCCATGACTGGCATGCTTTGTATCTGAAGTGTTTCCTGGCAGAAAACATAAATTTACATTTTGTAGCATACACATATTGTCATGGTTTCAAAATATCCTGCCTGCTAACTAATTTTGTCACAGATATGGTATAGATTTTGTTCTATTTTATTTTATAATGCATTTTTGCAGATCAAGTAGTTTTGCAAATCCCTTGCACCATCAATGAAGCAATTCTTTAAGAAACTAATGCTGATGACTATTGAATTAATCTGTGTGTGTGTGTGTGTGTGTGTGTGTGTGTGTGTGTGTGGCTTTGGCCAGTGATTTTCAGTGTGGTCCCCTGATAAGCAGCATTGGCATTATCTGGGAACTTGTTAGAAATGCAAATTCTCAGGCGCCATCCAAGATCTGAATCAGAAATTCTAAAGTAGGCTAAAGTTTGAGTACCTCTGTCTTCGCAATAATATAGTTAACATATTGTGCTGTGGTGATATAATATTTTTGCCAACTTATCATAAGTATTTTCTAACTTGAAAGATCCAGAATGGAAGAAATAGAGGAAACATGATCAAGAACACATTGACATCCAAACAGGAATAACATAATCTTTCTCCTCTTGTTCTAAATATTCTGAATGTTTTCTAAAATTGTAAATTGGGGAAGGAAGAGTGCACCAGCCAAAGAGAAAATGTACCCACTATAACAACTTTGAATGCTAGATATAAAACAGTTTAGCTTTTATTAAAAATAAACTGCAACTAACTTTTTTTTTTTCCAATGAGAGTACTGGAAGCTCAAATTAACTTGGGGACGAGAGAAAATAAATTGCTGTTTTAAAATTTGCTTTTGAAGTGTTCTTTGAGACAGTGATAAGGTGATATAATCACCACACAGTGAACAAAACTAAATAAATAATTTACCAATTCAAAAAAGTTGGGAGTAGAGGAAAGACTGGTATGTGGGAGACTGACTTCAAAATTTATCTCTTATTTTCAAAAGGATTTCTGCTTTCCATTCCATTCCACAACTGTGGATTGTACATCAGGAAACTCTTTAAAGGAACATCAATAAAACAGCTTTGTTTTGCATCTGTAAGCCACACAGAAGTTATGGTTCTGCTATCTCTCACTTTCCAACTCTTCTAACTATGCTTGGCATCAGCAAAAGGAAAGCAGCTGATACGAATCAAAGAAGAAATTAAATGGAAAAGTTATTTCCCCCTTTTCTGCTTACTGGATAAGATAATTTAGACATAGTGAAAATAATCTCTTGGGTGCTGAGGTAAAATAAAAAATATATATATATATATATACATATATACATTATATACATTTTCAAATGTTAGAAAATGAAAGATAAAGAAGATTTAATATGCTAATTTATTGCACTGCTTGACAATGGTGAACTAAATTGTAATGGATGGTATTACTACCCACAAAAAATAATACATATGTAGTTTTTTGTGAACAGAATTTCAGGTCAAACAATAATTCTCCCCAAAGTTTAGATTGAGTGTTTGCTCCAAGCAAACCTGCAAAGTTGTAATGATTACCCCATTTATGTATGATCACACTTAAACTCAGAGAAGTTCAGCAAGTTAACAAAGTGTACAGTCAACAATTGGTGGTGTAAAGATTCATTTTCAGGTCTGCCTAATTCTAAATTTCATGCTTTATCCACCCAACCCCTCCTTACTGGGATCGAATTCTTATTGTTTAGAGGAGATTTCCCCCCAAGAGTTAAGACTATTCTTTTCTCTTCTTTTGTTCAACCTGAAGTCTCCTTAATGAGAATTATCCACGTAATTGTGGAGATCCTCAGATCTTGGTGGAGATTACAGTGTACTGTGACCTCTAACATTAAAACACATTTGAAAGTGACACTAGCACTTCTTATTAGGAGCTCAGCAAGTTGTTATAAAGCCAATGTAGGCCATTGGCTTATTGAAGATGCAATGTGATTTTCACTTTTTTCTCCTTGAGGTTGGGTAGGAAAAGACACAATACTTGAAGACCTCTGCATATTTCCCTCTTTTCATCTGACCCCAGGATCTGAGAACGGAAGTACTTTACAGAGCTCTTCATATTTTGTTAATTCAATACCATATTTCTGTGAGTTTGGTCTCTGGGCCTTTGGGATTCAAACTGTCAGCATTTCAATGTAAGTGGAAAGTGAATGTTGACTATTTACTTAACACTAATGTCCCCTACTAAGGACTCTCTTTGTCAGACGTGATTTCTTCAGCTTCATTCTATTGTGCTCTATCATTTCGGTAACTTATAACCATGCCAGTGATATTGAATATAAGAAGCCTTTGTATTTAGTTGAGTT
>JAQZBX010023201.1:14186-31118 GCA_029593785.1 Cabassous unicinctus | reverse complement strand
GCCTTTTATAAAAATGATTGTGCACATTTTTTATAATTTGTGAGCATTTTTTTGTTTTAGACTCTTTTGATACATTTCTTCACATCTCCCCAGAATTTCACTAGGGCAATTCTGATGTGTAGTGCCCCGTTTTCTACCTTCTTGCCTCTCTTTTTCTGTCCTGACTCCTTCGCTCACGATGGAACAAGGTGAATGTTTACATTGATTAAGCGTCCATTTCCCCATATACCTATTAGCATGAAATTCTACAGCTCGCCCCACCTGCCTCAGGTACCTGTAGCATTTGCAAACATTTCTAAATTTCTTTTCATATATTTCCTCGTAAAACAGGTCCTTTCAGTACTGACTTTAAGGTTTTCCTCAATTAAAAACGGCTGCTCACTAGTCAAATACAGTGAAGTCCGCTGGTAGGCAAGCCCTACCTTTGTACACAGAGCTGTCAACCAGCTGCTGACACTTCACACTTTTAACATTTCTGTCATCCTATGACACGCACACAGAAAAGTGCACATACTTAAGTGGACAGGCAAATGAATGATGCCAAAGCGAGAAAACCTTTGTAACCACCCCCCAAATTAAGAAATGAAACATTAGCAACATCCCCGAAGCCCTGCTTGTACCACTCACAATCTCTAGCCCCTCACTCTCCTCAAAGGTAGCAATTACCCTGACCACTGATGCTATAGATTAGCTTCGCATGGTTTTGAAATTTTTGTAAATAGAATCATATATTAGACATTTCTTTGTGCCTGTCTTCGCTCCCTCATTATGCTGTGAGATTCGTCCAATATAGCTGTGTATGGCAGTGGTTTCTTCAATCACATTCAAATTATGTTCACTGTATCCATTCTACTATTAACGGCTGTTTGTGTTAAGGGTTATGAGCATTCTTTTGCAAGTCTTTTGGTGCACCTGTGCTGGCCATAAGGTATGTATATGTAGAACTTTAAAGTTTATGCCAAAGAGTTTTAAAACCAATTATAATAATTTACCTTATCATCAACAGCATTTGGGGGTTTCCATTGCTCTAAATCATAGGCAACACTTGGTATTATGACTCTTATAATTTTAGCAATCCTGGTGTATATGAGGTAGTACCTTGTTTTTGTTTTAATTTATGCTTTCCGGATTACTTATTGTTTTTTATCAATTTTATTGACACATATTAATAAATCATAAATCCATTCAGAGTGTACAGTCAATGGTATTCAATATAATCACATAGTTATGCATTCCTCACTTGAATCATTTTTAGACCATTTACATTATTCCAATAACAATAAACAAACAAACTCATCACCTTTCCATCTCTCTATGCTTTCCTTGCCATACTTAGATGCTATTCTGTTTCTGTCTCTCTTGTTTATTTGTATTTATATCGTGTAAAAACAGTCTTATATATGCAATATCACCCATACTCATATTTCACATGAGGTTTCACTGTTATACAGTCCCACATTACACGTTTTACCTTTCCTTATAATAATATACATGACCTTATACTTACCCTTTCAACCACAGTCATACCCATATAATAGCTCTGCAAGTTAAAACACTATGATGTGCTTTCCCCATTTCTATTCATTTCCAAAGATTTACAAACAACTTTATTACCAATTCTGCACAGATTAATCCTCAGCTTTCCATTCTCTACCTGCATTCTATTTTCTGTTGACCTATATTCTAATTTTTAACACCATGAGTTTACAGAATATATTTATTTCATAAGAGCACAATCATACAGTATTTTTCTTTTTCTGTCTCATTTGCGTCACTCAACATAATGCCCTCCAGGTTCTTCCATGCTGTCAAATGCTTCACGACTTCATTTCTTCTTACTGCTGCATAATAGTCCATTGTGTGTATACACCTAAATTTGTTTATCCATTCATCAGTTGACGGACACCTGATTTTTTCCCAAATTTTGGCAATCATAAATAATGTCATTATGAACGTTGTTTTGCAGATGTCTGTCTATGTCACTGCTCTCAGTTCTTCTGGGTATATACGTAGTAATTGCATTGCTGGGTCACATAGCAAGTCTATATTCAACTCCTTAAGAACTGCCAAACAGTCCTCCACAATGGTTGTACCATTCTACATTCCCACCAACAGCAAATAAGTGTTCTTATCTCTCCACATCCTCTCCAACATTCACACTTTTACAACTTTTCTATAGTGGCCATTCTAATAGTTGTGAAATGTTATCTCATTGTAGTTTTGATTTACATTTCCCTAATTGCTAGTGATGCTGAACATTTTTTCATGTGTTTCTTCACCTTTTGTATTTCTTTGGACAATTATCTTTTCAAATCTTTTGCCCATTCTTTAATCCAGTCATTTGTCTTTTTATTGTGGAGTTATATGATCTCTTTATATATCATGGATATTAAACCTTGTCAGATATGTGATTGCCAAATATTTTCTCCCATTGAGTTGGCTGCCTTTTTACCCTTTTGAAAAAGTCTTTTGAAGTCAACGTGTTTAATTTTAAGGGGGTCCCATTTATCTATTTTTTCTTTTGTTGCTTGTGATTTGGGTGAAAGGTTTAAGAAACTACCACCTACCAAAAGATCTTGAAGATACTTCTTAACATTTTCATCTACGATTTTTATGGTTGTCGGTTTTATATTTAGGTTCTTGATCCATTTTGATTTAATTTTTGTCTAAGATGTGAGATAGAGGTCTTCTTTCTTTCTTTTGGATATGGCTATCCAGTTCTCCCAGCACCAATTATTGAACAGACTGTTCTGGCCCAGATGGGAGGGCTTGACAGCATTGTCAAGAACCACTTGACTGTAGATGTGAGGGTCAATTTCTGAGCTCTCCATTCAGTTCCATTCATCAAAAAAGTCTATCTTTATGCCAGTATCATGTTGTTTTTACCACAGGAGCTAAGTAACATGATTTAAAGTCAGGAAGTGAAAGTTCTCAAACTTCGTTCTTTTTTTTTTTTTTTAGATTTATTTCATTTACTTTCTTTTTTCTTTATTTATCTCCCTCTCCCCTAGATGATTCTCCCATCTGTCTGCTCATTGTTTGCTCGTCTTCTCCAGGAGGCACCTGGAACCAAACCTAGGACCTCCCACATGAGAGGGGAGTACCCAACAGACTAAGCCTCATCGTCTCCCCACGGGCTGTGGCATCTGTTGGCTTGTGGCATCTGCTTGTGGCAGGGGTGGAGTCTAGCTCATTGTGGCAAGGGTAGAGTCTAGCTCACTTCAGCAGGGGCAGAGTCTAAGCTCATGGCAGTGGGAGGCGGTGTCTAAGCTCCTTGTGGCAGGAGGCAGCATCTGTTCCTCTTCTCTTTTTTCTTTTAATATACTTTTTAAATTTTTTTTCAAAAGATACTTAGATTACATAAGTGTTACATAAAAAATATAGGGGATTCCCATATGACCTGTTCCCTACCCTTCCCATGTTTTCCCACATCAACAACATCCTTCACTAGCATGGTACATTTGTTACAATTAATGAAAACATTTTGCAGCATTGCCACTAAGCATGTACCATAGTTTACATTGTAGTTTACACTCTCTCCCACACAATCTTGTAGCTATGGCAAGGTATATAATGGCCTGTATCTGTCATTGCAATGTCATTCAGGACAATTTCCAAGTCCTGAACATGCTCCCATATCACACCTGTTTTTCCCTCTCCCTCCCCTCAGAACCTTCAGTGGCCACTGCCTCTACATCAATGATATAAGTTCTTCCATTGCTAGAATCACAATAAGTCTATAGTAGAATACCAGTAGTTCTACTCTAGGCCATCGTTCATTCCCCATTCCTGAGGATTCTGGGATGGTAATGTCCACTCCACTTCTAATTGAGAGGGGTCTTAGATGCCAAGGGGCAGATGGATGGGACTATTTTGCTTGCAGTTGCAGACTTTCTTTGTTCCTTGGGATGGTCATTGTCCATCATCATCTCTTTGTTTGCTGTCCTGGGTGAGTCCAATGGACGAGAGAGTGGATGTTGCAACTCTATTGAGATTCAGGACCTGACTGACTCATGGACAGCCCAAAGATTTAAGTCTCTTGGACATACACCTATCAACTCCAGTACTAACTATAGGTTCAAATAGAAGGGGCAGAAGAGCCATGTGTAGGGAAACTACAACTGAGTTCAATGCTGTCACACTGGGGAGCATAAATTCCAGTAGGTCTGGCAGGATGCCAAACCCCTGAGCTGTCTGCCCTGCCTGTAGTGTTTGGATGTTTCCAGAGCCCTCAGGAGCACTGCTATTCAAGGTAGTATTTACTTTGGCAGTCAATGAGATCTTGCTGAAAAGTGCATAAGTGTAACCTCTGTAATGACGTCCTAACTCACTTTGAAGTCTCTTAGCCATATAAACTCATTTATCTTTACATTTTCCCCCTTTTGGTCAAGGTCTTTTTCCAGTTGTATAGCTAGTTGGTGCTTGGTAGCAATCCCTAGGTGCCAGGGAGGCTTATCCCTGGGAGTCATGGTCCATGCTGTGGGGAAGGTAATGCATTTATATGCAAAGTTCAGCTTAGAGAGAGGCCACATTTGAGCAACAAGGAGGCTTTCAGGAGGTAACTCTTAGGCAATATATAATACTAGGCTAAGTTTCAGTTTCACAAAAATAAGATTCATAAGTACAACCATCAATATCAAGTGCCTGATGTAATGGACCATCCTCCTTCACTAGTCACTGCCCTGGTATTTGGGGTATTCTTGCTGTCCCATTAGAGAATGTGGCAGAGCTCCCCAGGATGGGAATTCAATATTTTTTGGTTAGTGTGTGAAGCTCCACCCACTGTGACAATGCCCCATAAACACTTGTATGCATTTATATGCCTTATAGGTATGCCCCAGTTGAACCTCCTCCCATGTATCCCCCATCACTGACACCCTGCACCAATTATCCTCCCATCATAGATGTACCCCTTCTGTGATCCAAAATTTCTTCAAAAATGAAGCCAACAAAATAACCAAATACAAGTAATAAGAAAATGAAATGATAAAATGAAAATTAAATGATAGTTTTAAAAATAAGAAATAAAATACAAAAAATTTAAAAATATTTGGAATAATAAAAAATAATGAAAAAATTAAAAAAAAATTTTTTTGACATATGTCTTTCATCACTGTAAGATCTTTTGTCTTGTATGTATGGTGACATTTTCTTTTGTTTATTCCCCCAGTGTCTTATTGTTTTTTATTTGTCTTCAAAGAAGCTTTAGGTTACAGAAAAGTCATGTACAGAATATAGGGGATTCCCGTATACCTGACATCCTTCCCCTTTCCCCTTTTCCCTATTGATAACATTTTACATGTGGATGGTACATTTGTTACAATTGATGTACAAATATTGAAACATTGCTACTAACCATGGTCAATGATTTACATTATGGTTTACATTTTGGACCATACATTTTTATAAATTTTGATGAAATTTAACATGGTCTGTATCCATCATTGCAAGATCATGTAGTACAATTCCATCATCCCCAAAATGCCCTATGTTCCATCTATTCTGTTCTCCTCTTCTTTTAGGAAAAACTGGGACCTGAACCTGGGACCTTCCATGTGGTATGTGGGTGCCCAAGTGGTTGAGTCACATCTGCCTCCCTCATTCTTCTTAAAGACATTTTTGGCTATTCAGGGTCCCTTACCCTTCCCAATAAATTTGACAATTGGCTTTTCCATTTTTACAAAAAAAAAAAAAAAAAAAGGCTGTTGTGATTTTTATTGGGATTGCATTAAATCTGTAAATTAGTTTGGGTAGAATTGTCATCTTAACAATTTTAAGCCTTCTTTTGGAGTTTTGTTTTATCTAGAAAGGGTGCTATATTTTGTCAAATGCATTTTTTTTTTGGCATCAATCAAGAGGATCATGTAATTTTTCTTTTTCAATCTATCAATGTGGCTTATTACACTAGTTTATCTTCTTGTGTTGAACCACCCTTGCATAAGTGAGATAAAACCCATATAATTGTGGTGTATAATTATCTTAATGTGCTTTTGGATTTGGTTTGCAAGTATTTTGTTGAGGATTTTTGCATTTATATTCCTTAGGGATATTGATCTGTAATTTTCTTTTTTCGTAGTATCTTTATCTGGTTTTGGTGTTCGGGTAATGTTGGCTTCATAGAATGAGTTTGGTAGCATTCTTTCCTGTTCAATTTTTTGGAAGAGCTTGAGCAAGATTGGTATTAGATTGTCTTTGAATGGTTGATAGAATTCACCTGTGAAGCCATCTGGTCCCAGGATTTTCATCTTTGACAGGTTTTTGATGACTGTTTCAATCTCTTCACCTGTGATTCATTTGTTGAGGTCTTCTACTTCTTCTAGTGCCAGTATAGGTGGTTCACATGTTTCTAGGAATTTGTGCATCTTGTCTACATTGTCTAGTTTTTTGGTGTACAGTGGTTCATAGCATCCTCTTATGATCTCTGTTATTTCTGCAGGATCAGTGGTAATGCAGCGCCCCCCCCCCAACATTTCTGATTTTTTTGTGTCTTCTCTCTTTTTTCTTTGTCAGTCTAGCTAAGGGTTTGTTGATTTTGTTGATCTTCTCTAAGAACCAATTTTTTATATTATTGAGTCTCTCTATTTTTTGTTGTAGTTGTTCTTGATTTCATTATATCTGCTCTCATCTTTACTTTTCTTTCAGCTTGGTTTGGGATTACTTTACTGTTCTTTTTCTAGTTCCTCCAGGTATGCAGTTAGATCTTCAATTTTAGCCCTTTCTTCTTTAATGTAAATATTAAGGGCTATAAATTTCCCTCTCAGCACTGCCTCGGCAGTGTCCCATAGGGTTTGATATGTTGTGTTCTTATTTTCATTCATCTCAAGATGTTTGCTGGATTCTCTTGCAATTTCTTCTTTGACCCACTGATTATTTAAGAATATATTTTTTAATCTCCATATATTTATGAATTTTCCCCTTTTCCATCCATGATTGATTTCCAACTTCATTCTGTTATGATCAGAGAAAGTGTTTTGTATAAGCTCTATCATTAAGTTTATTGACTCTTGTCTTGTGACCCAACATATGGTCTATCCTGGAGAAGTTTCCATGAGTGCTTAAAAGAATGTATATCCTGCTGTTATGGGGTGCAATGCTCTTTAGATGTCTGTTAGGTCTAGTTCATTTTTCATATGATTCAATCTCTCTGCTTCTTTATTTATCCTTTGTCTAGATGTTCTATCCAATATTGAGAGTGGTGTTGGCATCTCCAACTATTATCATCTATTTTCCCCCTCAGATTTGCCAGTGTGTGTCTCATGTATTCGTGGGCACTCAGGTTAGGTGCATAAATATTTAGTATAGTTATTTATTCTTGGTGAGTTGCCCCTTTCATTAATATAATGACCTTCTTCATCCCTTATAACAGTTTTGCATTTAAAATCTATTTTGTCTGATGTTAGTATTGCTACTCCAGCTTTTTTTTGTTTGTTTGTTATTATTTGCATGGAATATCTTTTACCAACCTTTCACTCTTAACCTGTTTGTGACTTTATGTCTGAGGTGAGTCTCTTGTAGACAACATATAGATAGCTCATATTTTTTTAATACATTCTATCAGTCTATGTCTTTTGATTGGGGGAGTTCAAGCCATTAACATTCAATCTTATTACTGTAAAGGCACTACTTACTTCATCCATTTTGTCCTTCAGCTTTCTTTTGTCATATCTTACTAATGTCTGTCTTTTTGCCCTTTAATGTACCTTTCTTAATGATCTTCATTTCTTCCCTTTCTTCCAAGTCTCTAGCCCTTGCTTTTTCCTTTAAGGTTGCAGCACTCCCTTTAGTATCTCTTGTAATTCTGGTGTTTTAGTAACATATTCTATCAGTTTTTGTTTGTATGTGAAGACTTTGATCTTACCCTCATTTTTGAAGGACAGTTTTGCCAGATATAGAATACTTGGCTGGCAGTTTTCCTCTTTAACTTCCTTAAATAGATCATACCATTTTCTTCTCGCTTCATGGTTTCTGATGAGAGGTTGGCACTTAATCTTATTGAGGTTCCCTTGTGTGTAATGCTTTGCTTTTCTCTTGCTTATTTCAGAATCCTCTCTTTATCTCTGATATTTGTCATTCTGAGTAGTAGCTGTTTCAGGGTAGGTTTATTTGGATTTGTTCGGTTTGGGATGCATTGTCCTTCTTGGATATTTATGTCTTTCATAAGGTTGGGAAGTTTTCACTCATTATTTCCTCAAATATTCTTTCTGCCCCTTTTCTATTCTCTTCTCCTTCTGGGACATGGATAACATGTATTTTTGTGCATTTCCCATTGTCATTCAATTCCCTGAGACCCTGTTTCATTTTTACCATTCTCTTTCTGTTCTCCTGACTTTTCCAGTTTGGATGTTCTGTGTTCAAAATCACTAATTCTGTCTTCAAGCAATTCAAACCTGATCTTATGTGCCTCTAATGTATTTTTATCTCATTCATTGTGTCTTTCATTCCCATAAGGTCTGTTACTTTTCTTTGTAGGCTTTCAAATTATTCTTTATGCTAACTCAATGTCTTCTTAATATCTTCTATCTCTTTAGTCATATTTTCTTTCAGTTCTTAGAATTGATTTAGGAGAGTTGTTTGATTAGCATTGATTAATTTTCTTAAATCCAGTATCTTTTCAGGATAGTTGTTTTGTTCCTTTAGCTGGGTCATCTCTTCCTGTTTCCCAGTATGGCTTGTAATTTTTGCTGATGTCTAGGTATCTGAATATGCTGGAGAATTTTCTCTGATGGCCAATTTCTCTTGTCTGTTTTTTTCACATCTCTTGCTTGATATTTGGTTCAACTTATTCTAAATCTTTAATGTTCCTCAACTTAAGTTATCAGAATCAGGCCAGGGACTCACTGTAGGGTGCTTATTTTCTCCCAGGAGTTGGGGTACAAAGGAACCCAAAATCAGTTTTTGTCCTTGCAATTTCCAGACCAGCCAGCAGTTGGTGCTCATTGGTGCACCTTTCCATGGAAGTGTTTCTTTCAATCTCTGCTTTCCTTTGTTTTGGTGTGGCCAGAGCCGAGATTCAAAGCAGGCTCTGCTGGCTGAATTCACTGAAGAGAAACCCCGTGATTTCCTCTGCCTTGTCCCTTGTAACAGCTGTCAGGGAGGAAGATGTCTTTTCCCCTCTCAGATGGCTGCAGTGAGCCAGGGGTTTTATCCTGGCTTAATATCTTGGGGTCAGGAATGGAAGCCCTTCCCAGATGCTGCAGGGGTTTGGAACTAATGTTTGTTGTTTAAGGTTCTTTGTTTTTCTGTCCCTCACCTTCCCAGGAGTTGTGTAGCACTGTTCTGGTCTGCTGACACCCAAAGCAGATCCCTCAGACAGGTTTTGGTCCTTTCTCCATTGTTTTTGTGAAAGAGTTGAGCCCTGCCTGCCTACTGTGATGTCGTCTTCCCAGAATTCTCCAACTTATTAATTTTGAATTTATGTAAAATGTGTATTGAAATTTCTCTTCAATTTTTTATTGGGTTATCTTTCTTTTTCATAATCTAATGAAAGATGTTGTATTTTCTGAATAAGAGCTCTTTCCAGTTATGTATGCCACTGTGTAGCTTGCATACATGGTGTCTTTTGATAAAGAAGAGTTTAATATAGTCCAATTTGTCAATTTTTAGTTAATGGTTTCTGCTATTTTGTATTCTATTTAAGAAATTATTCTCTACCTCAATATTATGAATATATTCTTATATTGACTTAAAGGAATTTGTAAACTTTTTTGTTCCATGAACACTTTGGAACAAAGTGCTTCTCACTTTGGCAATTTGGTGAAGACTATAGACACTTATGAGAATAATTTTTAAGTGAAAAAAAATAAAAACAAGTAGTCTTAAACATTATATTGAAGTGGAGAGCTATTTAGGGACCCTGCAAGGTTAAGAAAATAACCTGGTAACTTTATTGTTTTATCTTTTACAGAACTACAATCTACCTGGGCATGATTTCTATGTATACTATGAAAAAAGGTCAAATATCTTTTTATAGTATATGGTCTTGAAAAGGTCTGCTTTTCTCCACTGCCCTGAGAAATTACTTTTGTTATAAATCAAGAATTTAATATTCAGGACTGCTTCTAGAGTCTCAAAGTTAGGTCCATTGGTTTGTTTTCTATTCTTGAGGTAATATCACATTGTTTTAATTTCTATAGTTTTCTAAAATTTTCTATAACAAGTAAAATCTTCTTGTTACTCAAATGTGGAGTCTTCCTAAGGCAAACTCAGCAAAAAAATTCACTACCTTCCTCCCAGTGTGGGACATGACTCCCAGGGATGAGCTTCCCTGGCACCAAACGATTATTACTAACTGCCAACCAGTGAAGCATTTGGAAAAAGACCTTGACCAAAATGGGGAAAAATTAAATACAAAAGAGTTGAGTTTTTATGGCTACAAGATTTCAAATTGAGTCAAGAGTTCATTCCAGGCATTACATTTATGCATATCTCAGGCAGATCTCACTAATTGCCCCTGTAAACAAAGGCTCAAACAGGGGTGCTCCCAAGCAGTCTAGAAACATCTGGACACTATAGGCAAGGCACATAACCCCATGAAATCACCACCTGTCGATGGGCCTTATCTTGGAATATATGATAATCCCACTGTAACAGAGTTAGGCTCATTTATAATTTCCCTACACATGATTCTTCTATTCCTTTTATTTGAACCTATAATTAGTACTATACTTGTTAAATATATGTCTCAGAGACTTAAATCTTTAGTCTGTACATATGCCATTTGAGTCCTGAATCTCAGCAGAGTTATACTAACACCTACTCTCCAGTTCATTGGACTTGCCCAGGACAAGTAACAAAATGATGTTGATGGACAACCCCCATCCCAAAAAACAGAGAGTATCTACAACTTCAAGCAAAACAGTTCCTTTTATTTGCATCATATGATCTAAGCCCCTCTCAGTCTGAAGTAGAATGGGCATCACTACCCCAAAATCCTCAAGATTGAGGAAGATCATACATAAGGGGGGACTACAACTATGGACCAAAGTAGACTTATTATTATACTAACAGAAGAACTTGTAGCATTGATATAAAGATAGTGGCTACCAGAGGTTCTGAGGGGAGGGAGAGGGAAAAATAGGTTGAACATAGGACATTTTTAGGGCATTGGAATTTCTGCATGAATTGCAATGATAGATACAGGCCATTACACATTTTGTCAAAACCTATAAAATTGTACAGTGAAAAGTGTAAACCCTAATGTAAACTATAGACCATGGTTAGTAGCAATGCTTCAATATTTTTCATCAATTTTAACACATGTACCACACTAATATAAGACATTATTAATAGAGGAAAATGTGAGAGGGGAGAGATTGGGGTATATGGGAATCCCTGTGATTTCAATGTAATTTTTCTATAATCTAAAATTTCTTTAAAAATAAAGTAAAAAGAAGGATTTAATATAATGCAGGTCTGCTTCTAGAGTCTCACAATTAGGTCCATTGATGAGTTTTCTATTCTTGAGGTAATATCACATTGTTTTAATTACCATAGTTTTCTAAAACTTTTTATAACTAGTAGATTAAATTCTTTCTTCTTGCTTTTTAAAAGAATGCCTTGGTTATTACCCTTGGCCATTTGTATTTTCATATATAATTTATATTAGCTTGTTATTTTTTATTCAGATTTCTGAGATATTGTTTGACATTACATTTAAATTATAGATCAGTAGTGATACATAACTACAATCACTTCAATATAGTCTTCCAATGCATAAATATTGCATACCACTTTATTTATCTAAGATATTCTTTAGTTACACTCCACAACATTTTATAATTGTCTGAATAGAGATCTTGTATACTTTTCCTTAGATTTGTTCTTATGTACAGAATAGTTGATAATGCTATATTTTTCATACTTCATTTTATATGTGTTTATTCCTGGTGTACAATTAATTTTTGCATATTGAATTTGTACCTAGGATACTTGCAAAATACATTTGTTGATGTTAATTTACATGTATATTCATATATTCTTTTAGATATTTTACATAAATAATGTCATCAGCAAATCTTGGCTATTTTATTTCTTCCTTCAAAATTCTTGCTACCTTTTTTTCCCCATGTCTTACTGCACTGGCTAGCTATAAGTAAATATTGATTAGAAATTGAGAAAGTTGACTTCATGTAATTCCATGACAGCAGTTGGGAAAGATTTCAATTTTTCACTTTTAAGTATGATGTTAACTATAGATTCTTCTCTAGATGTATGAGATTAAGAAATGTTTCATCTATTACTAGTTTGCCAAGTATGTAATTTTAGTATCAAGAATTTATGAAATTCTTTTTCTTCCTCTATTCAGATAATCATAAAACTTTCTCCTTTATTTTGCTAATGTGGTTAATTGTATAGAACAATTTTTCAATGTTAAGGCAATGTTTCATTTTTGGGGAAAAAGGGATTTGGCTGATTTTGTACCCATGTATGCTTTACTGGATATATTTTGGTAATTGTGTTTGTTATTTTGCATCTACATTCATGAGTCAAATTAGTCTGTGTTTTTCCTTTCTTTTATGTCTTTGTCTGGTTTTCATATCAAGGTTAAACTTGCCTTTAAGAATGAGTTAGGAAATGTTCGTTCTTTTTGTATTTTCCTGAAGAGTTTGTGAAAATACATGGCAGAATTCACTGGTGAAGCCATATTTGCGTGGCGTTTCTTTGTGAGAAGGCTTGACATAACAAAGTTAATGTTTCTAAACATGACAGGACTATTCAGATTTATTATTTATTCTGTTAGTTTTAGTAAGGTATTTTTTTCAGGAATTTGTCCATTACATCTATTTATTTTTAAGTTGCTCTCCTTTTTCTAACTTCTTACAGGGGAAGCTAAGTTGCTGATTTGGGACCTTTCTATTTTTCTAATGTAAACATATAATTCTATAATTTTCTATCTAGCACTGCTCAAACCATATCCCAGAAATTTTGATAAGTTGTGTTTACACATTAATTGAGTTCAAATATTTTCTAATTTCTTTTATGATATCTTGGTTATTTGTATAGGTATTGATTATTTTCTAAATATTGGGATTTTCCAGATATTTTTCTGGTATTTATTTCTACTCAAATTTTACTGTGGTCAGAACACATACTTGGTATGATTTCAGCACTCTTAACTGTATTGAGACTTTTTTTATGGCCCAGTGTATAGTCTATCTTGGTGCATGTTCTCTGTGCACTTAATGAATGTGTATGAATGTTCCCTGTGAACTTGAAATGAATGTGTATTCTGGTGTAGTTGGATGGAGTGCTCTATGAATGTCAATTAGGTTAAGTAGTTAATAATGATGTTTAAGTATTCTATATCTTTATTGATTTTTCTGTCTACTTGTTCTATCAATTATTGAGAGAAGTGTGGAAATTTCCAACTATAATTGTGTATTTATCTATTTCTCCTTTCAGTTTGATTGGATTACACTTCATGTATTTTAAAACTCTGTTATAATATAAATACACTTTTAGAATTGCTATATGCTCTTGGTGAATTCAGCTCTTCCTTATTATGAAATGTTTCTTTTTGTTCCTGATAATTTTCTTTTTTTCTGAAAAAATTAATATATTAATATAGCCATTACAGATTTTATGATTAGTGTTTTCATGTATAACTTTTCAATTCTTTTATTTTTAATCCACTTATGTCTTTATGTGGATTTCTTGGAGACAGAATTGTGTTGATTGTTGCATTTTATCTAAATTGACAAACTCTGACTTTTAATTGATTGGGTTTAAATCTACCATCTTGTTATTGGTTTTCCATTTGTCTCATCTGCTTTTTCTTATTTTTTCCTCTTATACTGCTTTTTTTGTATTAAATCAGTTTTTTTTTTATAATTCCAATTTATCTCTATTATTGTCTTATTTGCTATATCTCTTTTTTTATATTTGTGGTTTCTCCAGATTTCACAATGTACTTTTTTTTTCACAGTTTACCCTCAAATGATCCTACAGCCCTTCACATGGAGTATATGGAAATTGCAACAATATACTTCACTCCTTTCCTTTGTGCTCTTATAATCAAATTTGTTACTTCTACTTATGTTATAACAAGAAAATGCATTGTTATTATTTTTATTTGAATAGTTGCTTTTTAAATACATATTAAATGAGAAAAACTATTTTATATTGGTGATTTCCAGTACTCTTTCATTCCTTTGTGTAGATTCAAATTTCTACCTATCCTTTTCCTTCTCTTTGAACATTTTTGTCTTCCTTCAACATTTCCTGAACTGCTGATCTATAGGTGATAACTTCTCTCAACTTTTGATTTTCTGAGTCTCTATGTTGCCTTCATTTTTGTAAGATATTTTTGCCTGATACAGAGTTTCAGACTGACAGTTTGTCTTTCATTTTCTTAAAGATGATTCTTCATTACCTTGTTGCTTGTGGAGTTTCTGAAAAGAAGTTTGCTCTTATTTGCATCTTTGTTCCTCTGTACATAATATGCCTTTTTTTCCTGGCTATTTCTCTTAGTTTTCCAAAGCTGTTATTCCAAGGCTGTTATAGCACAAAATGATTGGCTTAAACAACAGGAATTTATTGTCTCACAGTTTTGGAGGCTAGAAATACAAAAGCAAGATATTACCATGCCATGCTTTCTCCCATCATCTGTAGCTTTCTGCCTCCATCAAACGGTGTTATCCATCTCCTTCTCTAGCTTCCCCTTTTCATTAGGACTTGAACATGTCTTTGTGGGGCACATGCGTCAATCTACCACACTGCTTTAAAGATTTTTTCTTCATCACTGATTTTCAATAATTGTCTTATGATGTGCATTGATATAGTTTTCTTTATATTTATTCTGCTTGGGATTCATTGAACTGCTTGGTCATGTGGTCCACTAAACACATCCATGTCCACCCCTGAAAGCTGTGAATATGTGATGTTACATGTCAAGGGGCCATTAAGGCTACAGATGGAATTTAATTTGCTAATTATCTGACCTTGAGAAGAGGAGATTACCCTGAATTATCTAAATGAGCTGAATGTAACCACAAGGGTTCTTATAATTGAGAGAGGGAGGCAGATGAGTCAGTATCAGAGCGATGTAACGTGAGAAAGACTCAACCAACCGTTGGAATGCAGGAAGACAAGAAAATGGATTCTTCTCTATAGTCTTCAGAAAGGAGCACAGCCCTTCCTGCACCTTGATTTTAGCTCACTGAGATAAAATTCAGACTTCTGACCCCCAGCATTGAGAGTTAATAAATTTTTGTTGTTTTAAGCCACCAAAGTGGTGGTAATGTGTTACAGCAGGAATAGGAAACTAACACATAGGGGTTTATAGTTTTCATCAAATTTGGAAAATTTGGGCCATTATTTCTTCAAATACTTTTCTGAGACAGAAAAATATTCTTTTAGGACTTCAATTAAACACATATGAGACCACTTGATATTATTCCAGAAATCACTGATACTCTACTCATTTCCTTTTTCAATCTTTTTTCCCTGTATTTTTCATTTTGGTCCATTTCTATTAATATGCCTTCATACTCATTGCTCTTTTCTTCTTTAGTGTCTAATATGCTATTTTTTTTTTAAAGATTTATTTATTTATTTATCCCCCCCCCTTGCTGCTTGTGCTTGCTGTGTGTCTTCTCCGTGTCCGCTTATCTTCCCTTTGCTGTGAGGTCCCGCTGCATCAGCCCCTCACGCCGCGCGGGCCGGCCTGCCCTCACAAGTAGGCCCCGGGAAGCGAACCCGGGGCCTCCCATATGGTAAACGGGAGCTCTATCAACTGAGCCACTCCCGCTTCCCTCTAATATGCTATTGATCATATCCTGTGTATATCTCATTTCACGTATTGTATTTTTCAATTCTAGGAATTTAATTTTAGCCTTTTTTCTTTATATTGTATTTACCACCACATCATTAACTTATTTTCATCTATCTCTTGAATATATAAGTCATACTTATCTGTATTAATGTCCTTTTCTGATAGTTCCATCATCTCTGTAATATCTGGGTCTGTTTCTATGGTTGTTTCTTCTCTTAGTCTCTTGGTAGTGGGTCAAAGTTACCTGCTATTTAGTATGTCTGGTAATTTTTTATTGGATCCTAAACATTGTCAGTTTTGAGATTTTGTTGAATATTTAAAAATAGTGTCAGGTTCTTTTCTGGCATGGGGTTACTTATGTAGAATCAGTTAGATACTTTCAAGGTCAGAGCAGCCATTGGTTTAGGACTAGTTTAATCCTATTTCTAAGGAAATTATTTTCTGAATATTCTACCCAAACCCTTGTGTAACTGTTCTTATGAGTTCTTTCCACTCTGATTGGTGGAAACACGAACGATTCCTGATCCTGTATGAATTTCAAGAAGTATTCTCCCTCTTCCTTTCTAACAGGTCTTTCCCCAGCCTCAGATAGTTTCCTCTCATGCATGTGCAGATCACCCAGAGACTTGAGAGAAGCCCTCTACCACTCTCTAGGGATCTCTGTTCAGCTTCCTATTCACTATACTCAGTGCCACAAAATCTAGTCCCCTGGACCTACCTAAATCTATGATCTGCCTTCTCAATTCAGTGACACCTTTGGGTACTGTATTAGTTCCCCCTCCTTACACTGAAAACTGGAAACTGCTACCAGACAGTAATCGAGTGCTTTTCCAGGATTCAATTCATTTGTTTCTCTTCTCAGGGATCATGGTCTGGTACTGCCTGTATTCCAATGTTTGCAACTGCTGTTTTCTAGACTTCGTCTGGTTTCTAGTAGTTTAAGGTGACAGGATAAATCATGGCCATGTCACTCCATCTTGACCAGAAGCAGATGTCTTTCTAATTTAACTACTATTTCACATATATTAGCATATAGATGTCCATAATATCCTCTAATGATCTTGTTAATATCTGTGTGATATGGAGTGATGGCCCAATAGCATTCTTGATATTGGTTTTTTGTGTCTCCTCTTTTTTTTTTTTTTTTTTTTTTTTTTTTT
>JAQZBX010023201.1:0-14086 GCA_029593785.1 Cabassous unicinctus | reverse complement strand
TTGTCTTTCTTCTTTTCTATTCTGTGAACTTAAGGCTGAACACCTTTATTTAAGCATGACTTTAGGTGAATTCCCAGAGCTTTTATATTTACTATTTTCATTATCTTTTAGTTGAAATTATTTTGATTTCTTCATTTTAAAAATCTTAATAGGGATTTTTCTAGCTATTTTCTACTTGTTTATTTCTAGCTTAATTCATTATGAAAAATTTATATACTCTAAATAATTTCAATTTTGTTGAGACATTAGTCATAGCCTAGCATGTTATCAGTTTCTGTAAATATGGGATGTGTACTTAAAAATAACTTAATTTGCAGCTTTTTGGTAAAATTATACATATATATACTCACTCACATATGTAAACCTTAATCATGCTATTTAAATGATGATAATCTGTATAGTCAAGTTCTAATCATACTATTAAATCTTATTTTATATACTTCTAAAATATATTCTATATTCTCCTAAAATCAATATTTCTTATATTTCTGTCTACCTCTTCTATCAGTTACTGAAAGAGATGAGAAAATTGTTTCACTATAATTGTGGATAAGTCCAGTCTTCCTTATAATTATTTTAATATTTTTATATTTTTGAGAAAATGTTATTACATGAACATGATTTTGGAATTACTCCAATCCCCTGTTGTTGAAACTTCTATTATTGTGAAATGTTCCTCTTTATACCTGTTCTCAATATGAGGGTTGCTCCAGGTCATCTGCCATTAAAAATATGGAACCAATATCATGTTATTAAATGTGAATGGATGTTCAAGGATTAGAAGATATTTGAGGACAGCTTCTTGCATGTAATATAGAGACAAATACAATCAAAACTGGGAAATGGGGAGGACCCAGAGGAAACATATACCTCTTTAATTAAAACTCTATAATTTATTTTGTCTGAGACATAAAGAGGTAAGAAGATATTGTATACAGAAAAATTAGCATGATGCACAAAAGAAAGAAATAGAGAAAAAGTAAAAGCTCTTTAAAATTAAAAACATAGTAATCAAATTAAAACTTCAATACAAAAGGAAGATATTAAATAAACAAGGAAGCCTCACAGAAAGAACAAAGCTCAAAAGAGATACAAAATAGAAGTGAAAAGATAAGAAAATGAGAGATATAGGTAAAAAAAACTGGAGGTTTGGTCTTGATCCCAGAAGACCAACATCCAACTAATTCTTTAAAATTAGAGATCAGAAGGAAAAAGAGAGAAGTTATATGAAAATAATATTAGAGGAATTTGAACCTATATATTGGAAACATCCACAATTTACTCAATACAATACATTATAATGCATTGAAAAGCACCTAGCCTTATAATTATGGAATTTCAAAATATCAGAGATCAGTTAAGATCATAAAAGCTTCCAAATAGAGGGGGGAAATTAGCAAATATGAAATAGAGAAGAAAGAATGGCATGAAACTTTCCAGAGCAATATAATAATTCAATTATTGACAACTAAAAATTATATTATTATTATATTGGAAAAATAGGGGGAAATAAAATGTGTGTGTGTGTGTGTAAAATGCTCAACAACCATAGCAGGATGTCAATGCCTGAAATTGACAAATAAAGAAATAATGGGATATGAATATTATTTAGAAGTTTGTCAGTAACGCTAAAATTTAAAAAAAAAAAAAAAGTAAAACGAATTGTGGGCATCTAAAAGTCATAATCGAACTGCTTCAAATTTCACTTTTCTTGATATCCACCACCATCTACCTTTCACTTCATTCTCCATATATCAGCCCCAGTGAGTTTTTAAAATGCAAATCCTGTCAAATTCACCCAACTCCTAAAACCCTTATAAAGCTCTTCAAGGACTTTCTATCACCTTAGACTACAAATTTTAACAGGGCCTTGAGAGTCAGGCATAATGTAGTCCCTGCCTCCCTTTTCCACTTCTTTTCACTCCACTCACCCAGTTTGTTCTCAGGCTTCAACCACACTCTGACCATGTTTCACTTCTTTAAAGATGTCACACTGCCTGCTCCACCAGGGCTTTGGCACATGCTGCTCCCAGTGTTTCAAATTAACCCATCAGTTCCCGTGCCCCTCTTACATGCACATCTTCTGTTTCATGAAGGTATCTCATTTTATTTTCTTTTCTCCTTTTTTTGTGTGGATTGGAATGACTCCCAATCTACATCAGTGTCCTCTGGTCTGGGCTTTCTGTTAGGGCACTTTCTTAGAGTGCCAGCTTGCATTCCTGAGTGAGTACTTAATTGTCTGCCTGTTCCCACATCCCTCTCTCTCCATAAGCTTCAAGAATTACAAATATTGCCTCTTTTGATTCACCATCGTATACCAGCATTTAGTGCAATAGTTGCAACAGAGTAGATGTCAATATGTATTTTATGAATGAATGAACAAATTAAAAATGGACTAAACATCCAAGATCTAAGTGAAGTCCTACCTACCTCTGACCTTCACTAGCTATATGACCTTGAGCAAATCATTCAACCACTCTAAACATGTCTTCCTCATCTGTGAATCATAATACCTAATTCAAAAATTGTTATAAGGATCTTATGAAAGATAGTACATATAAAAGTAATTTTGGCTTTGCATATATGTTGTATAAATGTAAGCTTTCATTTCTTTTCTTTCTTTAAATCATTAATGAAGACCTTGGCATATACTTGATCATAGCATATATTCTCTAAACTTAAAAGTAAAAAGAAAAAGAGCTGGCACCTCATCAAAAGCAGTGTGCTTCAAGGGGCAGTTGAATATCTATGTTCACAGACTATAAAAGGGCAAGCCTTCTGTAAGCTTTAACGTTTCCAACTCAGTTCATCATTATTCACATACTGCCACCAAAACAAGTTTAACTGTGGCACAGTTCATAAGTGCAAAATATTTCACTTGTGGCTGGAATAAATGAGACACATAATCTCATCAAACGTATATTCAGTAGGAATTCCACTCTGCCATCTGTGGGTTTTCACATACTTCAGTGTAACTCTGAATTTCTAAGAGGAAATCCAGCTTTCAAGGACATTATGTGAATTTTTGACATGACTATAGGACACTTACTGGGAAGGTAAAATAATGAACAACTTAGAGTTTTTTTTCATCCATCTAGGAGATTCATCTGTGACAGATGTAATAGTGATAATAATTTAATCATAATTATGCTACTATGCCATATTATTATGACAGTTCAGGTTGTAATTTAATGTCACACCCTTTTAATTCAATAAAAGTCATTAATACATTAGAAATCTTTTACTAGTAAAGGTTTCCATCTAGTCAAGATTTTCTCTCTCCTGATGGTATGAAAATTGTATGCTTCGATAAAAAATAACCTCATAGGCTTCAGTGACAAACTAAGTATTAAATTTAGATTCCAAAAAGATATTAATTCTCAGAGGTCTTAGATAATTCCTTTAAATTTTCACCTGTGCACATAGTTCCCCGCCCCTGCGCCGCCCCACCCCCCCGCTCCCAAAGTACTTGTTCCCTTGTTCACCAAAGGTGCTAATTTTTAAAATTTCCCACAACAGTTATTTTATCTTTTTGCACTCCCTCTTTCGACATCATCCAACTGCGTTCCCTTCATGCCCGGCCCGGAGTGAAAGCATATATGGGCATGAGACACAGGTCTGGACAGAAAGAGAAAAAGAAACTATTGTGATAATGTTGGCAGCTTGCCAATTCTCTACTATTTTGATGTGATTTCCCCTGAGTCTGGCTGGAAAGATTGCTGGTGCTTTAGCTGTTCTAAATCCCATGGCAACCCTCCTGAGCAGTCTCCCTCTTCATTAGAGTACTGAGCCCCAGGTTTATAGACAGCGTTGCAGGTCAACTCAAGCTCTGCAAAGTAAGTGAAAATACCAACTCAGCTTCTATTCAATAAGATCAGTCACCTAGACCAATGCTTCTCAAAATATAATGTGCCCATGATATTCCTGGTGATCTGGTTAAAATGCAGATTCTAATTGGGAAGGCCTGGGTAGGGTAGCGATTTGGCATTTCTAACAAGCTCCCAGATGATACCAATGCTGCTGGCTTCTGGACTACACTACCCTCTCCACTCCTGAACATTACCTCACTAAGACCATAAGCTGACCTGCTTCTCAGCCTGATCCTCCACCTCCCCCAGATTGCCCCATTTTTAATCTACTGCTTAAATTAATACCTAAAAACATAACTCAATCCAGAAAAAAACAGAGTAATTACATAGAAGGCAAAAATGTTATCTAAGGAGTTTTTCTTTGAGTCTATAGTTTTTCTAAATCTTGGAAAGAATGGTATGGTTGAACACATACTGTCTGTATAGTTAAACGGAGCTGGGTGTGATTCCAGTTAACAATTCTTAATGGCCAGGCAATTTTAGGAAAAGTTACTCAATCTCATGTCAGTCTTCTCATCAACAGAATGGAGATAATATTACCTACCTACTCCATAGGATGTTTGTGAAGCCTAAATAAAATAACATAAAAATAGTCTTTATGCCAGAAATTCTTGATAAATGTGGGGAAATAGTGATTAGATGTAATCAGCTCAATGGAATTATTCAACATTATATAAATTATTTTAAGTTGGATTTTAGAATGCTGAATATGTCAAAGTTTAAGCAAATGCTTTAAAAAGAGAAAAAAGTCTAGGCATTATTAACTGTTATATGCATGACAAGCAGTCTATTTTTAAGTTTTGAATTTCATTTGCGATAAATTATTTTATATTATAAAGTGGCTGTGTGGCAGACTTTTTAATCAGCTTTCACCGCCTTTGAAATACATTTGTTAATTGGAAACAAAATAAGTGGCTTAAAATTTCTGTGGATGCAGCAACTCTAGTTAATGTTTTCTAAATGGTGCTTGAAAACAAATATGTATGTATCAAAAAGTACTTGATAAGCAGCTAAATATGAAGAAAAACACTTCCCCTGTCCCAAATCACTAGTGCATCAAGATATATTGATGCATCGATAGAATGGTCGCTAGTAATTTGCTGCTAATAAGTTTTAAGAAATGGATGACAGCAAGGTATTTTTAAACAGTTCTTTTGCAGCTGACATGAATTTGGATTATGTGAACTGACTCACCATTTAAATCCGACTATAAAGAACAATATGCTATTGATTCAGACAGTCCTTGACCTAAAGGATAACATTTGCCTCATCTGAGGAAGCCAGCTTTTAGTTTGGAATGTGTCCTCTTTTAGCATGCCTGTCTTGACAACAATAAAACAGAAAGATTAGGAACCCATACTATGAGTTAATGCAAGGAAAGTCACCCAGTTTTACTCAAACTGCTCTTGCTAGTGAAAGAATGACAACCTCCTTTCCCAAGGAAAATCAAGCCAGGTTTTGGAGATATTTTTAATCCCCATTCCCATGCACAATTTGATTCACATTTTGAGGTGAGGTGCACTTGTGTTTTATCAATGTCACTATTGTCTGTGGAATAAAAATTTTGTCTGAATTTCCTCTAGTGCCTTAGATTTTGGGGCATGATGGTATGCTGCAGGCATGGATTCAAGCTGTGTAAGGATGTACCTGACTCAGAACTGGAAAATGGTTAAATAAGTTTTGGAGAACATCTTCCTTAGTGGGACATTCTCTTTTCACTTTTACAAATAAGAAAATAGGGCACTGTGATGAGATAATATGTTTCTAAGAAGGTCTTCTCTAGTTGGGGAGAAAACAAATCCATGGTCAAAGGCAGAGTTTTAAGCCTAATATGTATTTTATTTCCTCTGAGTAACAGTTCCTTTTCTTCTACTCTCCCTTCTAACTAATTCTCTCTCTCTCTCTCTCTCTCTCTCTCTCTCTCTCTCTCTCTCTCTCTCTCTCTCTCTCTCTCCCCCTCTCTCTCTCTCTCACACACACACACACACACACACACACACACACACACACACATTCTCATTCTCTCTCTTTCAGCTTCTTTTCTCTTCCCACCTCCCAATCCTGTGAATGGGTGAAAATAAAGAAGTACATTATATATCCATCAGAATTAATCCAAAGAGATTCTAACTTTGGATTCCCTTTGAAAGGAACTATTAAGCTTGATGATTTTCTTTTTACTGCTATCTCCTTTTGGTTCACGGCATAAGATAGAAAATAGCATTTTCAACAAGTTTCCATAATCTCCAATATGCTTATACACACACACACACATACACATACACACAAATCTGCTTTAAAACATAGCCAACTTTTGATTATTCTGCAAATGGGAAATCATGGAATATTTATAATTCATTGAAATCTGTAGATAATTTTTAAAAAACTTATCTGATTCAATGGGTTCAACTTTCTCTTTTCTCAAATTTTCATCAGAATTACTCACAAGTACCAAATGATTTCATTTGAGGTCTGACAGCTTTGATTACTCAATGTCCTTTCTACACTGAAATGCCCCTGTAACAATAATCAGCAAAGGATGAGAAAAGCAAATGCTAAACTTAGATTCAGACAATATAGACTTATATTTAGACCCCAAATTAAAAATGAGATATATGTTTTTTGGCTATGAATCAAATCAAAGCATGATTATGTGATTATACATATATATACACAAATTCATATAATTTACACACACACACTTATAACACCATAATTATGTGTCAATTTATTTCCTCTGCCAAGAATGACATTTCACACACTCTCTTCCTGGAAAATCTTCTACTTTCTTTAAGACTCAGTTCAAATAACACCGTTCTCTTCTGTTACATCTCTCAAGACTTCAGGGTGCAGCACTTTTTTTAACACATCTCTTGGAGTTGTGATCTACCTATACAATAATTTCTGTGCCTCTTCTTTGAAGGTAGTAGTGCACACACACACACATACATACATACATGCATAATATATATTCCTAAAATTTCACGAATTTCTTTTCATTATAAGAATTTCATGTACCCAAGAAATAATAGCCAAACTGCTTTAACTATCATTCATCAAAATCCTAATATTTTATAAATCTTCACAAATCCTGTTATCTCCAATTACAACCTAAAGCAAAGGATGCCACTATCTGTGTGTGTGTCTGTGTCTGTCTGTCTGTTTTGCATGGCCAAAAATGCCCTCTCTTGACTATCTATACATCTGCCAAAGCAAATTGGGGCAAAATTAACACAATGTATGTTTAAAGATTCATAAACAAAGTGAGCTTTGGTAAATAGCACTGCATAGATGGGAAAGAAACATAAAGTGTGTGAAAGTGCAATGCAATTCATACTTATTTTATTACACAAGGACCTAAGTGTTATTTACCTAAGATTAATGATGTGCCATGATTACTCTCTTTCTAGGAAATCACTATATGAAACAGTTCAATATCACAACAGGGATATTACTGCTTTTCACGAGCATAATTTTAGACAAGGTAATTGCTTCCGGTGACCTTCTCTTTTCTGTGAATATTTCATAGTTTATTTGCAACATAACATATTGTCTAATGCTGAAATTCTCTTCGTTATTTCCATTTATAAACAAGAATTCGCCCTGTTATTTGAACCAATCATTCAAATTCTGAAAATTCAAAACGGTAAGCCATTTTCCATCCTTAGCCAAAAAATACTTACTCATTATTATTTTATTTGTATCTATATAGTCTTGCTAGTGCTGGGTGTAAGAAGAAATAATAATGCATTACCCCAGCTTTAATTTAGAAGAAATGCAGGCAGCAATTTCAGGTAGTTAGTCTTTCTTACAGACTAGTGTCTTTTGATACATTGAAAAGACTAGAGGAGCTGTTACAATGATAATGGAAGAAGAACCTTATACATTTTCATTGACATCAAGTTGCCATTGACATCACAGAATTGACAAGGTAATGGTTTTCACACATACTTTCATTGACACCATAACATCAGAAGTGTCAGACACAATGGAAGTGTCTCCTACAAGATCTATTGGTATTAAAAAAAGGGAAAAAAAAGTAGATGCAAAGGGCTATAATAGTATATTATGTCTCTTAACATTCCTAATTGTCCATAAATTCATCTGACTTATAATGAACTATTGCAGATTGTGCCTTTACACACACAAATTTAGGGGATGGAGAAAGGTGAGAAGATTAAATGTTAAGGTGATGAGTGTTAAGGCTATTGTGATAGGTGTAAAATAAACTTTATCTGGAGATAACATTTATAAAGTATAATGTATAATTGTTCAAAACTGGGAACAGACTGTTGTAATGAGAAAATAGTCGAGGAACTCACACCAATTTGGTATTTTAGGTTAATTGCTTTATTATTAATACAGAGAGGTTGCACATTAGTTCTGTATAATTAGACAGAAATTATGCAGTGTTTGGTAATTGTAGCAGAATTCTGCAGTTTGCTATAACTTTGCGCTGAACCAATATAAAAAATAAAGAATTACAGTCTTTAAAAAGAGACACATAGTTGGCATCAGAGCATAACTTGAAGCAGAAGCTGATATATGACAGATTTTTCATTATTTCTGTGAGGTAAGTTAACTCGATCATATCTGCATGACAGAGTATTAATAAGATAGTAGGTGATATTTTTAGTGTAACTGGAAGTACCCCCGGCGGCCAGAAATTTAACTTGTTTTCTTCCCGTTTGTGAACACGTTGTCCTGGATTACCTGATTCCGTTTATATATTTAAATAAGGACTCTTTAGAAAAAAAGATGGAACCGAATCTGTTCTGTGCCTTTAGTTCAAATTCTTCTAATGACCTAAACAATCATTTTTAATCTTCCTAAATTTAGTGCATTCTGTTGGTGATGGGGAGATGATTAAGAGAGACATGGGCTTCTGTCCTGTAGATCTTACATTTCTAGGGGGAAAACAGGCTGAACAGCTAAATTCTTAATTGTTATTTAATTACAGGATGGTTGAATGCTATCTTGGAGGTACCAAGTAATAAGACATCATCTAAAAAGGCAGACCTGAAATAAGTCTTAGAGTCAGGTGAGGCTTCTCTGAGGAAATAGTATTTTATCTGAAACCTAGCTAGCTGGCAAAAGGAATTGAGATGAGGAAAACATTCAGAATAGAGGGAACTATTCATTTGAAAACCTTGAAGCACAAAGGAATATGGAAAAGATCAGGATGGCATTATGTTTCCTTAAAAATGTTTTTGTTTTCATTCTACCGATTTGAGTGAAATACATCTGACTGAAGGAGACTATGAAGAAAGAGCATCATCCTCTTTCATGAAAACTGGCCCCTGTTACCACCTCAGTGTATTTGTGTAACTTTCTTGGGGAGATGGGGGAGGTTGCTGTCATGCTGCCATGTTGCCATGTCGCCATCTTGGAATATTTCTGCTCAGGAGACCAATGGTTGGGTTAGTTTTTTAAAAAGTGAATTTAATTTCTAGCTAATCACCCTATTTACACTTTGAGTTTGTTTGCTCCTGAAATTTCTCACTAGGAAGGTGGCAATTTATTCTTTTAAAAGATGTATGTTCCATGCTAGGGTAACACTAATAAACAAGACAAATGTAGCTCTCCCCTCACAAATCTTATCGTCTATTTAAAAAGTCAAATTAAGTACAAGTTCAAATATATAAGCTTGAATCATAAAATATTTCTAATATAAATATAAATTAACACCTCAGAAAATGTAAGGATGAGACAAATACTTCAAATCTACAGACATTTTATGATAAAGGAACTTAATGCATCAGCCCTAAGTCTTATCATTCAAAGCTAGATTTACTGCAATCCAGCTCATGTTTATTGAGCATCTACCATGAAAAGCATCATATTCTATTCTTCCCCTTATTCAGCGTTACCACTATAGCCTCCTTGCTGTGGCTTGAACATGCCAGGCACATTCCTGTCTCAAGATTTGTTGTTTCCTCTCCTGGAATGTTCTTCTGCTAAACTACCTATAGGATTACTTCCTCACTTCCCTCACTTCTTTTGTAAAATCACCCTCTCTGTGAAAAGTTCTAAGGTTGCACTCCAGCCCCAACATTTCTCATCTCCCCTCCTACTTCAATTTTCTCCATAGAAAGGTTCCGTTATCATCTAACATGCATATATACATGCATATAAAGAATTTATTTATTTATTCCCTATCCTCTTTACTGCTTGTAAGCTCCCAGAGTTTGAGAACATATCCTACCATGATGAGGTCATTTGCATTTGCTGGAGTTGAAAATCCACTTTTTTTTTTTTTAAGATTTTTTTTTTTTAATATTTCCCCCCCCCCGCCCCCATTGTTTGCACTCGCTGTCTGCTCTCTGTGTCTGTTTGTTGTGTACTCGTCTTCTTTTTTAGGAGGCACCAGGCACCCAATGGCTTGAGCCACCTCTGCTCCTGCTTGTTGTGTTTCTCATTGTGTTTCCTCATTGTGTCTCTTCATTGCATCATTTCATTGCATCATCTTGTTGCATCAGCTCACCACGCCAGCCCATTGCATCAGCTTGCTGTCTTGTTTGTCTTTAGGAGGCACTTTGAACCAAACTCAGGACCTTCCATGTGGTAGGCAGGTGCCCAACTGCTTGAGCCTCATCTGCTTCCTGATAATCCATTTTTTATCTTATTAACCAGGATAAATTTTGATAAATTAGGTCAAGCTTAACTAAATAACTAACCACCAGAGGAAGTGAGAATTTGCTACATATGGAGAATAACATGTCATTTTAAAAATAACTTTTCAATTTTTTCTTATGACAAAATCCATGTTCATTTCAGGAAAAAAATAGAAAAAAGAAATGAAAAGAAGAAAATAAATACAAGCCATATTCCCCAAACCCAACTATAACCAATGTCAATATTTTAATAATTTCTATGCCAAAAATAGGTTGGCAGAGTTCATACTACTTTGTAACTTATGCAGTCAGTCAAGATCCCGCAGGCATCAGATGCTCAGGGCTGTCCTGGGTAAGCACTGATGTACTTGATACAGGCACACCTGATGTGCTTTGGGGATTCCCTATTAAAGCTACAGATGAATCCACTCAATGGCCACCCCCACTTAGTAACCTGAAAGTCTGGGGAATTAGGAAAAACTGACAAATGGGAGACAGAAGAGAATGGTTACATTCTTCCCCTTTTCTGCTTCTGATCCCCTTACTGCCGAGTACAGATCTATAGTCTACAGGGCTTCTTCAGGAAGGTTGGGTCTCACAGAGCCAGCAATCAGTTTCACTTAGCAGCCAGATCAACAATTCCTCCTGTTCCCATTGGCTTTCCCTCCTTCTCTGCCTCACTCCCCTTGTCCCTCACTTCTGCTTCCTGGGATTGCACTACCTAATAAAATAATAGCACATATGCCACCTGCTGCTGGATTTGCTTCCTGAGGATCCCAGGTTAAGGCATAATTTTTTCCTTTAAAAATATAGGTTACATATCCTTTCCTATCATTGTCAATTCTTCTGTACATTATGTAAATTCAATCAGATCACAGACCTTGTGGGTTTTCATTATTGTTTTATACTCAGTACCTAGAGTGTCATTTGATATATAGTAGGTACTTGGTACATTTTTAATAAATGCATGAGTATACCATTTTTCTAATGTATGAGTCTGCCCTTTTTATTTTTGCAAGAGTATACCTCACTGTGTTTATTCAGACTATAATTCGGGTTGTTTCCAATTTTACCTCTTTTATCTTGCCACAGTTATGCAACAAAATCTTGGAATAGACACATTATTTTTTCTACCTCTTTGAAACTGATTTCTCTGGGTCAAAAAGTATGTCAATTTTAGGGATTTTTTTTACATGTATTTGCCATACAATTTAAATAAAAAATTATGACATTCTGTTCACATTAGTGTCAGAAGTTCTTCTAGTGAACCAGAATATTTTCATAACATCAACAGAGGAAGACATAACCTGTGTTCCCCTGTTTTATCAGTTTAAAAAAAAACAACACATGCTTTTATGGGATAGCAATGAGGGGCTGATGAGTAGATTCAATCCAGCAAATTTGAAAAGAAAATTTTAAACCTTAAAAATCCTTGCCGCTGAAAAAATATCTTTTCCTTTTTTTTTTAATAATAGGATCCCTCCCCCACTACCCCTCCCAATAGTAATTTACTTTTCATCTCACAGAACTCAGCACCAAACAAATTACACACCTTATCCACAGCTATAAGCTTAAAATGCCCAGATGAATGTTTTTCACTATAAACCATGAGCAAAGAGATTCCAGGGTATTTTTTTCTGATGGTAAAAGAAATTCTGGAAACTCTTTACAATTATTCCTGCATGGATCAACGTGGCATAAAGCAGTAGCCCAGAGATCAGTATGAGACATATTTGAAGCTGAATCCATGCTGACAGAGAAATACTTTCCCTTCGTCGAATACTTCAAGTACCTCATTTCCTATGAACTGGATTATCTCTTCATAAATTGTGGACAACAGCTAAGATGAGTTTAGCCCCTGCCTTTGTTACCGAATATGGCAAGCTGATCTGTGAGGAATGGACACAACAGAGTAATCGGTTTCAGAAACCAAAAAAACATGTTTATTGTTTGAGAAACTAATCAGTCCATTCTCTGCATGAAAAGAAAAGCCACACTTAGAAACCTGTTTGCTGTGATGAGTTTGAATGCCCCATACCAGGCTTGGTATTACAACTTTGCCTTGGAATTTGGAAGAACATTTTTGCTTAGTATCAATTAATTATTTGACAAATAAATTCAAGTTGATAGACACCAGAAAGTCAGCCTTACAACCTTTTCACATTATATATCAAAGTGATGCCACAGAACTAATTTTTTTTTAAATAATGGCATTTTTCTTTCTCTTGAGACCCTTCATAACTATCTCAAAAAATCCTTTGCAATAGGTGATAAACTTGCTTTAAAATGTTTCACAGCCTCTCTCTCTCTCTCTCTCTCCCTCTCTCTCTCTCTCTCTATATATATATATATATGAGGGCAAAAGAACCGTATCACCGATGAAAAATAAGATTATCAGGTATCCAATAGGTAGACCAGTGGGTAAGCCCAGCTTCCTGGGCTAGGTGTAAACTACATCTATTCCCATTGCAGAATTCATGGGATTGAAATAAAACCTTTAATTCATGCCATCAATGCATTTCTGCATTAATAAATATTATTTAAATTTTGCCTGGCATTTTTGAAAACACATATTAAAAAGAAGGACATGCATAACCCAGGCTAAACACAAATCCTGTGACTTCTCAAGAATAAATGTGCTCAGTTTGGTATTTTCAGTTCTGTGTCTATGGAGAGAAAGAAACTTGTGCTCAACCCCAATCTATAATTTCTATGTGCCTATTGACATAGTATGTAGATGTCCTTGGCCAGATGAAAAAGACAAAAAGGAAACTGCCTGCCTGCCTGCACAAGCCACAAAACACTGCAAACCCTCTCAAAGACCTCGCTCCCTCTCTCATCAAAACAATTCTCCAAGGCTGAGCAATGGTCTGGAAAAACTAAGACAAAATGACAAAGAGAAAAATCCAAACTAGCAGATTTTTTACTTACAGCTTTGGAAATATAATTTATTGCAAATAAACAAAAATGTTAAGTTTTGATAAAATGATTTCACTGAGGTTTATTTTTAGAAAAAACAAAACAAAAACAAATGGAAAGACCCAATCAAAGGATAAACATTGCCAGGGAAACCAAAGCTGCAGCATTCACCGTTAAGGTGCTCTTTCCTTCACTTTAAAATGTAGACATGGCCTTACCTTGTATATATAAAGTCATGGCAGTTCTATGTTTTTTTTAAGGCACCTCTGCCTTCTTTCATGACTTTAAGCATCTGGAGTCCGCCAGTGTTCAGTGAGTGATCAATTGATCACTGAACAATTTCAAGCCTATTATGCTGCAAACAGCATCTTCAAGTACTCTAAACAAGTTCTTCAATGCTAAGGTCAACCATCTGTTTTAATTTCAACTTAAATTTAATTTTTAAAGGAAAAAGAAATTTGCCATGAACTTGGACTTGATTCTTCAATGACTGAATCCTATTAGACTAAACTTCAAAAAGGTGTTCTTCTCCAATACTATCCTTGTCTTTGGAAAACTGATTCCATTTGTACAGAGTTTTGACAACATAAAAGAGATTATTGTCATATTATTAAAAGCTACCCTGTTTTCAGAATCATAAATGATCTTCATTTCCTGAATCAATACGTCCCTTATGCACATTTTCTT
>JAQZBX010023200.1:0-22549 GCA_029593785.1 Cabassous unicinctus | reverse complement strand
TTACAAGAAAACATGCATAATATTTTACAGGGATCACATACATCAAACCACCACAAATATCTTGCATTGTTGTTAAACATTTGTAACAAATTATGAAAGAGCATCATTAAAATATTACTACTAATTATAGATGTTATCACACATTTGATGTATTTTCCCCCAATTCACCATATTAACTATTTTGCTCATATACAATATAATTCATCTAAAGTATATAATCAATGGCATTTGATATAAACACTGAGTTTCACATTCATAACTTCAATCAGTATTAGATCATTTTCATTACTCCAAAAAGAAATACAGGAAAAAAACCTTAATCATACCCATACATTAGTCCTACTAATTACAACTTCTATAATGTGCTTACACAATTTCTATTCATTTCCAAACTTTTACAAACAACTTTTTTTCTTTTTTTAAAGGTTTAGATTATAGCATTTATAAATGCTACATAAAAAAATAAAGAGGATTACCATATACCCCAACCCTTCTCACACTTATCCCCAATATCTTTCATTAGTGTGGTACATTACAATCACTTTTTTTAAAAACCAATTCTGCATTTACTGTTCTCTAAACACATTCTATTCTCCAAAGACATATTCTAGCTATTAACTCCCTGAGTTTGTTAATTATATTTGGCTTATAATAGCAAAATCTTATATTTGTCCTTTTTTTCTTGGCTTGCTTCACTCAACATAATGTCCTCAATGTTCATCCATATTGTCAAATGTTTCATGATGTCATTTATTTTTGCAGCTGAATAATATTCTATTCTGTGTATACACCACAGTGTGTTTATCTATTTATTGGTTGATGGGCACCTGAGTTGTTTCCATTTTTTGGCAATGGTAAATAATGTCATTATGAACATTGGTGTGCAGATGTCTGTGCATGTCCCTGCTCTTAGTTTTTCTGGGTATATACTTAGTAGTGGAATTGCCAGATAACATGGTAGATATATATCTAACTTCCTTAGGAACCACCCAACAGACTTCCACAGTGACTGTACCATTCTACATGCACAACAACATTGAGTAAGCATTCCAATCTCTCCACAAACTCTCCAACAATTGCAGTTTTTGGTTTTGTTAATAGTGGTCATTCTAGCCGTTGTGAAATGATATCTCATTGTACCTTTGATTTGCATTTTTCCTAAGAGCCAGAGATGTTGAACATTTTTCATGTGTTTTTTTCCATGTGTAGTTTTTCTTTAGAAAAATGTATTTTCTAATCGTTTGTCCATTTTTTAATCAGGTCATTTGTCTTTTTATTTTTGAGTTGTAGGACCTTTATATATCATGGATATTAGACCCTTGTGAGATGTTTAATTTCCATATATTTTCTCCCATTGAGTAGGCTCCTTTTTACACTCTTCAGAAAGTGGAAGTGTTTAATTTTGAGGAGGTCCCATTTACCTATTTTTTCATTTGTTGCACAAGCCTTGGGTTTAAAGTTTAAGAGACCACTACCTACTACAAGTTCTTTTAGATGTTTCCTTATGTTATGGTCTAGGAATTTTATGGTGCTGGATTTTATGTATAGGTCTTTTGTTTATTTTGAGCTGATTCTTTTGTTGGTAGTGAGATAGGCACCCTTTTCGTTCTTTTTTGTTATGGATATCCAGTTACCCCAGCACCATTTGTTGAAAAGATTGTTCTGTCCCAGAAAAGTGGATTTAGTAGGCTTATAAACAATCATTTGAACAAAAAAGAAAACATCTAGTTCTGAAGTTTCAATTCAATTCCATTGATCAATGTGACAAGCTTTATGACAATACCATGTTGTTTTGACCACTGTAGCTTTATAATACACTTCAAGGTCAGGAAGTGTCAGTTTTCCAACTTTATCTTCTTTTTAAGGATGTTTTTTGTCTATTCAGGTCCAGTTTACCTTCCAAATAAATTTGGTAAATGACTTTTCTATTTTTGTAAAGTAGGCTGTTAGAATTTTGATTGGCATTGCATTGGCTCTATATATATCTTTGGGTAGAATTAACATCTTCACAATATTTAGTCTTCCAATCCATGAACACAGAATGCCCTTCCATTTGTCTATGTCTTATTTAATTTATTTTTTTTTAAGGGGAAAGTGCAAATGCAGTCCCCTACTACCACAAATTAGGCAGTCAAGTGTCCCCCATTTGGGGAAATCACAAGGGTCAGCATATCAAGAGTGCAATGGATAAGCCTTGCAATGGGAAAACCACCTTTGTTATCCCACCTTTGTATCTCCCCTGCCAGACTTTGAAATCAAATGGAGGATGCCCTACATGTTTACTGAACTGTAGAGGACCCTTGACTCATGTTTCCCTCCCAACTTCTCCTTATGATAATGAAAATGTTTATTCTTTTTCCATTTGTGTATTGGAGGCAGATAAATGATTTTTTAAGTTTCAGAAGTCTACAGCAGATGGGACTTTGCCCCAAGATGAACTATATTTCTTTAAACTGATTGTGATGTGATTTTGTACTTAGTATTGTTGCTGAAATTAGGTTTTTTGAATATTGTAGAGTCTTATTGAAATTCAGAGGGTGGAGTATAGAAGTTGGGCATTATTTATGAATTCTAAAAATAGATACTGGATTATGTTTGTAAACTGGTCTGTTCTTCTGGGCGTGATTAATTATGATTAGGGCTTTGATTGAGCAAATCAGTAGGGCATTGAGTCCCTGTCCCTTGGTGGATGGGGACCCACAGATAAAAGACAAGGCAAAGGACAGAGTTGGAGTTCTGATGCTGAATTTTAATGCTGGGGCCCAGGGAAGTAAGCACACAGAGGAGCTTGTTCGTAAGGAAGGAGAGAAGGCCCTGGGAAAAGAGATGAGCCATTTGCCTTATAGTCTACAGCTGGCCTTGGTTAGAGAAGCAAGACTGAGCCTAAAAAGAAATAAGCCCTGGAAAAAAAAGGAACGCAGGAAGGCTGAACAGCAGTCACCTTGCTCCAACACATGGCAAAAAACTTTGGTGAGGGAAGTAACTTATGCATTATGGCCTGGTAACTGTAAGCTTCTACCCTAAATAAATACCATTTTATAAAGGCCAACAGATTTCTGGTATTTTGCATCAGCACCCCTTTGGTTGACTAACACACACTCTTTCCCATGCAATTTTGTAAGTATGACAAAATATATAGTGGCCTGTATCCATCATTTCAATGTCATGCAGGACAATTCCAATGTCCTGAAAATGACCCCATGTTACACCTGTTTTTTCCCTTTCTCTCCCCTCTGAACCTCTAGTGGCCACTACTTCCACATCAATGATAAACGCTCTTCCATTGCTAAATAACAATGCCTATGGTAGAATAATAGTAAGTCTACGTCATTTTATTGCTCGTTTCCCAATCTTGAGGATTTTGGGATCGTGATGCCAACTCTTCCTCTAATTAAGAGGGGGCTTAAATCCCATGAAGTAAGAGGATGGAATTATCATGCTTGCAGTTGCAGACTCTGTTCCTTGGGATGGGCATTGCCCAGCATCATCACCTTGTTAGTTGTCCTGGATGAGTCCAGTGAAACGGAGAATAGGTGTTGCAACTCTGCTGAGATTCAGGGTCCAACTGGCACACGGATGGACCAAAGATTTAAGTCTCTTGGACAGACACCTATCAACTATAGTACTAACTATAGTTTAAAATAGAAGCGGCAGAAGAACCACATGTAGGGAAACCACAAATGAGTCTAACTATCACACAGGAAAGCATAAATTCCAAGGTAAGGCCCACTGGTAGGGCAGCAAAATTCTGAGCTGTCTACTTTGCCTATGGTGTCTGAATGTCTCTAGAGCCCTCAGGAGCCCTGCTATTTAAGACACTACTGTGGCAATCAATGAGATCCATCTGAGATGTGCATAAGCATAACATCTGGAATGATCTCCCAACTCACTTTGAAATCTCTTAGCCATAAGAACTCAATTGTATTTACCATATCCCCTTTATGGTCAAGGTCTTTTTCCAGGTGCATTCATAGTTGGTGCTTGTTAATAATCCCTTGGTGACAGGGAGGCTCATACCCAGGAGTCATATCCCATGCTGGGGGGAAGGTAGTTCACTTTTTTGCTGAGTCTGGCTTAGAGAGAGGCCACATTTGAGCAACAAGGAGACCCTCAGGAGGTAACTCTTAGGCAACATATAATACTAGACTGTTTGAATTTCAAAAGAAAAGGTTCATATGTACAATCATCAATATCAAGGGCCCAGCACAATGGTTTATTCTCCTTTACTAGGTACTGTCCCTGTACTTGAGGGATCCTTGCTGTCCCATTAGAAAATGTAGCAGAAATATCCAGGATGGGAATTTCCTATTCTTTTGATTATTATGTGAATCTCCACCCACCATGACAATGCCTATGAACACTTGAACACATATTAAGCAAGTATTTTTCTGAGTAACTCCATTTGAATTCTTCCATTTACTCAAAATTTAGGGAGTGAGCCTTGGAAGAATTACATCAATAAAATGGTCCTTTCCTAGAAAAGATCACTTTAAAGCATTATTGAAAACAATTTAATAGTGAAATCCATGGAAAATTGAAATTACCATAATCTTGATATGTCAATTGCACTTCAGGAAATTTTCCAAAAAAATCATGTGAATGTGCATACAATGATGTTAGTTATATGTTTGCTTGTAGTGGTGAAGTTAAGATTTGAGGGTGGGCAGTGACCATTGGCCATCCTTTCTATGTGACCTACTGGTAAGAGTTCAGAGACTTTAATGATTCTGCTTTAATGACTCATGTTTGAGAGCATCGGCAGAGAGGAAAGCCAGGAAGCCCTGGGGATACAGTGCTTAGTAGTTTTATTTATAAAACCAAAGAATGGGTATGACTGATATCACAGCACTCTTTCAAAGGTCAGAATTTTTATAGTACCTCCAATTTTCCCAGTGGGTTCAATGAAGAGGATGGGCCTGCGTCTCTTACATGCATGACATTTTTGTGTTTTGCTGTTGGAAATATTCAAAATTGTAAAATATTTTCTCTATATTATTTGGACATTGGAGGAAAGGGAAAAATGAAGTTTTGAAAACAAAGACCCTAATGTTCTCTCCATTTCTGCATTCTCTTCACATCCTGGAATCCCTGCTTGCTGAGTTGTTTGCTGCTATCATGTCTCACTAGCTACACATCTGGCCAAGTTTGAGTTTCAGATGGAAATAAGACAACATAATCAGAAATTTAGGTGAAAATTATCATTGTTATTTATTCAGGATCTGCATAAATAGAAAAAAAGACTAATATTCACAAGGCAGAAGCAGGAGCCTTGAACACTTCAATTTTTTAGTTAATATCAAATTTAACAATGTTGATATTGTTATTACTCTAATTTTAATAAATTCTATCATTTACAAAAAAACTGACTATGGGTTATTTTATTTCACATCATACACATTATTTGTAAACAATGGGCTTTCATTTTTTTTTCTTCCAATAAATCTTTAATGTACTTTTTTTCTTTCATTCCACCAATTATAACCTTGAATAAAATATTTTAGTGTTGATAGTGATAAACTTTAATTGCTCCTAAATTTAAATGAAATTATATAATCATTAACTATGACGATTTTGGTATTTGGTAATAAAATTATGAAGTAAAAGAAGTTTCATTTTACATTTTAATATGAAAGCGTGCAGGTTTGACACTGCCTTTTCTATATTGAATGATATACATTTTTTTTTTCTTTTTCAACCTGTAGCATACACAAAATGAAATCATAAAATATATCTATGGGAAATATTATTAACATTTTAAACATTGACTGAATATATGCTGTTATATGTATAGATTATGAATATATAGAGTATTGAGTATAGATATATATAATTTGTATATATATTTAATTCTACCACTCAATAAAAAAATACTAATAGTAAATAAAAAGATAAAAAAATAATTTATTTATAAATACACTTAGCCAAAAATGATATCCTAAATGATATCAATAATCAGGAATTTTCTAATTGAATTAACAAGGTGATTGAATTATCAATAAAAATTTCACTAGCTTTTAGTCTTAAAATAAATAAATATTAAATGATTATTAAAATTTTCTATTTCCACAGTTTTATGAGTTAATGGAAAATATGTCAATACTTGAAAAGACTGTATAATTGCAAACATTTTTGTAAGCAATTTAGAAGAATCTATGGAAAGTTGAAATGACTATGCCTTTCAAGATATCAATTAAACTTCAAGAAACTTTCCTAAAGGGCCATGCAAATATGTCCACAGAGAATGCAAATACAGTGGTACTAAGCATAAGATCACATGCAATGATTAAGATAGAATTGTTATCGAAATACTGAATACCAATACCATGCAATAATACGCTATTTCATAAAAGCACAAAGCCATTAAAAATATTGTTGCATGTAAAAGTACAGCCTTTGAACCATCCACAGTAAATATCAAAAGATACATTTTCAAAACTGTGTGAAAAGTCACAGGAAGTGTACTAAAGGAAATACTGGCAAATGTGCAACTCTAATTCTCTCTGGGAAGAAATGTGAGGGTGACGCTCTGCAGTCAATTTTCACTTTAATTGAGGTTTCTCTGCATTGCTTGATATTTTACATAGATAATGTTTTCATAGATATTTGTGTTTAAAAGGCAAAAAATAGAACAGAATGAATTTTTTAACAAGGTATCATTGATAATGAAATGTGTTCTTGAAATTAAATACAAATGTTTGAATTCAAATATTCTATTTTCAATTAAAAAGATAATACTCTCATATGTTAATGAATAGACAGAAATAACCTAATAATATTCATACAGTCCTTGTGATATGCTCATAGTAGAAAATCCCAAGGAATATGTTCATTACCCTTCTGGGCAGCCCTAAGTCCTGGTGTTAACGGTACTCAGACTGTTGTCTCTGTTCCTTCTGGAAAAGCTCACTGTCATCAGAACCATTGGCTATTATTACTCATTAAATCCCAGCCCAATCATACAATGGTAACCTCATGGAAGTGCAAAAGATTATTAACCCTGAACTCATGCTGGACAAAGGCTTAAACCTGAAACTCAGCAGTCACACAGGACTCATAGAAGTCATTAACCAGGTTTGGTCATGAAATACCCAGCTATTCTGGAATGAAAGTGTCTTTTGAGGACAGATACAGAAGACCAGCCTTTGCTTATACACATATAAGAAAACACACAGTAAAGGGATGGAATAGAGAAAATGGGTCTTACCCTGACCAAGCCTGTAGAGATCTCTTTCCACTTCACGTCTGCTTGCCAAGTCTAATGAATGAAAGAGAGCTCCCTGGTAATTTTGACAATTTTGATGATTAAATTTACTCAACTGCTTTTTTTTTCATCTGTCCTCAGGGTGAAAAAATGCTAACATAGATGTCTATATCCATGAAAGAAACTTGCTCTATTTGTGAGAGTATTATTCAACCAATTCGTTTCCAAGACAGAGAGGGTGAGAGGATGCTATGATGACTCTAGTAGTCCTTTGACCATCCCAATGCATTTTCAGAGCACATATGTTTGTTTAAATGAAAGGTAGTGGCAGAAGAAAAATAGAAGATGGGAAAAAGTGAAAAATTTATAAATGAAGTAAAGAGGAATTTCCATCCATCATTGAGTGATCATTAAAACTTTAGTTTTACTGTCACAGGTATTAGTGTTCTAAGCCCATTATCATGTTTATAGTTTGGAGGGAGAAAATAGATGGCTATAACATAAGGGGTCAGTCTCTAACAAATAGATTAGGAAGTCAGGACAAAGGAGAAAGTTGTGTTAACTACTTCACATGATAATATGCCCCCAAATATCTAATCCACCTGCTAGATATCCTAAGGCATTAAAGAAAATATAAGGCACACCTGTTCTGTGGACAGACTGCATGTCATTACATTTTGGACTTTTCTAAACTGCCCTTAATGAAAGGCTTATGTCAACTTGTTCTCTGTAAATATTGTAAGAAGGGGAGCTTTATGAGGCTATGTCCCTGGGACAATTTTGATGAAATTTACCCCAAACAATATCAAGCCATGTTAAGGGTTAAGCAAAAGAGAAAATGATTAGAAAAGCTTAATTACTGATAACATGTCTAAATAGTTTAGTTATCAGTGTTATCCATATTTCTATAGGTAAGAATCAACATGCCTAGAAATTAACCACGACCATCATAATGTAATTCTTGCACATGGAAGTTCCTGATGACAGTTTTCTACAAGACTCTATGCCACACCCTTCTTCCTCACTTACCTGGTAGCAGTAATGTGGGCCCTCCTCATTATCACCCTTACCAACATTCACCATCTCCAAGTTCCCATGTATTTCTTCCTGAAAAATTTGTCCTTGATTGATATCTGCTACATCTCTGTCAACGTCCCTAAAAGCATCATGAATTCTCTGACCAACAATCATACAAACTCCTTCCAAACATTTGACACACATGTTTCTTTTTATACTTTTTGCTGGCATAGAGTTAGCCCTCCTTATAGTCAGGACCTATGACTACTATGCTGCCACCTGCCATCCTCTGCACTATGAGGCCATTATGATGTATATTTATAGTATCTACCTAAATATGTCACCATACTAGAAACCAAGAATGATATCACCATGGTGAGTTGGGTATACCTGTGTAGGAAGTTTTGAATCTGTCTTTTAGAAATGGAGTTTTAAGACAGCTGAGAAAATGTGACCATAAGAGGCAAACATGGAAAAAATATACAGGAGCAAAATAAAGCCTAGCAATAATAAATGAATATTCTAGAATTTGTTCCCCAGGACAAACAAGTGTAAGAACTGATGCAGGGTTCCACACCCACAGGAATGGATTAGTTCAAAGAACATGATATTTTCTAGTTTTCACGAAACTTCAAACTGTCACATATATCATAGGGTTTACCTTTTAATTTTTATGATCTGCATTCATTAATAAATATAATAATAATTTGAATATTATATCCACTATAAATACTTTATAAATTCTTAACTTTTTATTTTTGAATAGGATAGGAATCCATAAAGGTAATATTGCTCTAATTTTTATTATTAAAATATGCCAAAATTGTCGTCAATTATTATTTTATTGACATGATTCCCCCAACTTTCCTATCTCTGTTTTTACATTTATTTATTTTATCTTCCTACATTTCTTAACTCATGGAGTTTTAATATTGTTGTGAAACTGTATGTTTACTTCTGTACAAGCAAACTATTGTAAGGGGAATATATTTAAGAAATGATTTGAGGGTTAATATTGACTATGTGGAAATATTTTGTATTCAGGTACTATAGGTTAAACTTTATTTAACTCGAGTTGTTAGAAACAAGAAGAATAAATAAAATTTATTCAGTCAAATAATATTACATTCATTGAGACATGGGGGAAAACTAAATCAAATAAATGCATATTTTTCTTCTTGCAATTTAAAATGCAGATGAGGAAACAGCATGCTAGAGTTCAGGAATGCAGAGCAGAATGTCTCATGTTCAGCAGTGACTTCAACTTGTGGTCAAAAGTACAGAATATCTCATTTTGGAAGGGCTAAGAGGAAGCATGAGCTTTGGTATCAGGTCAGAGGAAGAACAAGGATATCAACAATATTCCAGTACATAGAGTTAACATAAAAGAGTGAAACATAAGATACGGAAGAGGCTACCAACTAAAGTGAATCTTTAAGGACTTGGCTAAGAGCTTGGGTTGTTTTGTGATGTCTTGAGATCTTGCATACTTCTGAATAGGAGAGTGCCTCAAAAAAGACTGTGAGACAGCAGGGAGTATGTGGGGAAACCAGTTAGAAAGTTATTTCATTTTCACAAAGCACAGAACTTGTTGCTTGCAGGCAGGATTTCCCCTCACGTTTTTCTGCCTGGCACTACAATAATTTTATTTCCATGTCCATTTTTGCTTTAAAAAATGCATCGCTTTATGGCTCTATTGTGTATTATTTAATATTCTCAGGCATTTCTTCTAGGCAACTAGCTTCCTCTTCTTTACATCAATAATTGCATGCTTAACTTCATGTTGTATATGCAAGTATAAATTCAATGAATATAGTGTTTATTTATTGAGGCTCCACTAATCTCCATTTAAATTATCAGAATTTTTAAATTTTCTTACTTATAAATTTGCTGCATCTTTTGTTTTTTATTCCTTAATTGGACATACTATACTGGCTTTGTGGGTGATTCCATCATTCCAATGCATTTGGAGGCGAACTTGCTCTCTGGGGTTGATGATACTTCATGTAAATTGCTTTATGGTGAGGGCATTGTCAATGGTGTGTATTTATGGGTGAGTATGAAAACAGCTGGGAAGTATTTGGGGTCTTCATACATTAGTGATTGTTGTGATATCAGTGATCCAGGGTGGGTTCATATATATTTTTCATCTGGTTTTATTGTGTCAATCTGAGAGGGGACATTATGAATCCTATGAGGCAAAAAGGCATTTCAAAGTTTCATAAGTTATATTTCTACCATGCAAATCTATGACAGAGTTTTCTTCAATACTTCTTGCACTTTTCAGCACAGTTTTCTCTTCATTGAGGCATAAGTAATAGTCTTACAGGTTTATCCTCCCCACATATGGGTTATATGGAGTATCAATTTCTTCTTATGTGTTTTCCTGAAACAGTTGTTATAGCAGCAATCTCAATAAAGGAAATGTGGCACTTCTAAATGAAAATTAAATGCTTTTCACATGGAAATATGCAGCATTCATGCATACAAGTACATAATCTGCTGAGATTATATAAAAGCACTTCAAATATTCTAAAGAAAATGATGAATTTTCCCAAATTATATTTGATGCAGTTGAAATTGATATATGTGAATAATCTTCTTATGAAGCTGAAATCCTTTTGAAACATGCAGTAGAAAGGAACAGCCCATCTACCATGGATAATTTGACATATGATAAAAAATATATAAATATTTTATTGGGAAAATAAATGACTACACACCAAATTATGTGATGAATTAAGTTAAGGTACAATGAGATGGAAACTTAGATTGACAGTTTCCTCATTGTATGATATAGAATATAACTTTTTAGGAAAAATCAAAAACTAAAAATTAAAATACACATTCACATCATATAAATGTAAGGTTTGTATTAATTAAAAATATAAACAAAATTAAAGAAAATTCCACCTACTAGAAAACTATTGGTTGATGACATATTATTACAAGAACTTATTTGTAAATGTAAATGGGCATGATGTAACTCTTGTCACATTACTCTTTCAGAGTCAGGGATGTTTATGGACAGTGGGATGAGGTTAAATAAATGTTCAAGGAAATTGTTTATCAAAGTGTACTGGGGATTTCAGGGACATTATAAATGAAATTCCTTTTTATGCTATGGACTCATAATAAATTTCAAGATCACTTCAGAGAAAGATTGATGGAGAACAAAATGTCTGCCATATCACTAATAAAGTGAAAGATGAAGTACATGGAGCTGAAATGTGAACAGTTGGTCAAAACTCTCTGAACTACCTATGGACTAACACAGATACTGGAAACACAATGAGAGTTTTTGGATCTAGTGAGCAGACAAACATATCCAGATTTACTGTGAGGAAGAATGAAAATAAATGACCCCCTTGTGCTCTGTGCTCACTGCTTTTCTAATACATCAGCTATGGAAAAACAAATATTTGTACCAATGTTATCACATCAGGTATTACACTGTTCTTTCTGTCAGAGAAGCGAATTGGGTGAAAAATATCCCAAAGTTATTATTAAGATGTAATTCCACTCCTTAAATTAGAAAGCACATGCTTTACTGCTTCTCTCTAGAATTCAATAGTTACCTTTCCATGAAATGTAGAGGTCAACCCGGTACACCAGGGCCATGGATATCTGCCTCCTAAAAGAAACAGCATTCATTCTATGAGGGTGTTTTGCCCTCATTTTCATGAGGCTGCTCCCCCTTAATACCACTGCTCTTCTGTGTGTCTTTTTGTGATAACTGGTTTGTCTTTCAATTTTGACCAGCTATAACTCAAGAATGGAACAGATTTTTGTTTATAACAACTTCAAGTGCCGAATGAACTAAAATAAATTATATTTGACTCCTTAATGTTGTCCAGCCTATAATTCAAACTAATTATTCAATTTTCTATGATGAGATCATAGACCTAGAAAAATTCTAACAAAACTTATAGGAGATACACATCCATTACAAATCCATTATCAATTTCTCAGGAAGAAAACACACACACATATGCACACAAAGATAAAATCCTCTTTCACTTAGAGACCAAAGAAGTTTCTTAATTTCTTATCCTGTTTGGAGTCAGAGTCTTCTTATACATTAGAAGTTTGTGAGTTACCTAAACTTGTACTCTCTATACTGTGCTCATGTGGAATAGGAATAATTATTTCAAGGATTAACAAATGAGGTTACTACCAAAGAGCTCATGAACCACAAAATTTCCAGTCACATTTGCCCTTAAACACCAAATGTAGAACACATGACATGACTTTTGGTTAATGGAAATACATGTACTTTGAACAATAATAGTAATAAACTTTCCAATGATTGTATATAAAGAAAGTAAAGAAGTTCGAGAAAATCTTTAGGATTTCAGACTCTTCAAGATGATGTAATTCTAACATTCATTACTGATGAATCTAATCATCAGCAGAATTTGCCTTTCATAAGTGTGATTAAGAGAAATGTTTTACATGTATGCAGAAAAATAATCACCTATACATAATCTACTACACTAATCAATGACAGGGTCATTGATTAGTCTTTCCTTGTACCTGATATTTGCAAATATATCTAACTCCATGACCAGATTTTATTGCTGGTGATTTCTTTTTCTTTTCTGCATATTCATAACCTGTTAAATTCCTCTTTCTTTTTAAGGCCCATGTTCCCAGCTGTGATGTAAAGGACTAATTTTGTCCAAAGAGAAGTTTGGCTTTTGCCCTATGTGCCTGGGAGATAAGAACTAAGTCCTTCAAATATTCTGCCTGATATGAGTTTCTTTGTTTATGTGGCGAAACCCAAACTTGCAACTCGTGTCAGAAGTGAGGGTGATCTTGGGGGTTCCCAAACACTACAATTAGCAACAGAAGTGTAATTTGTTAGAATGACTCTGATTCAGTGAAACACAGTTTGGGAAAAGAAAGCAAGACAGGGCAGGATTTGAGAATCTTATAATCCCTTGAAGGCCACTTGGTCAAATCTAGTATGGAGCTGTAGATCTGTTACAAATAGTAACTCATTAAAATTAACCAATGAAATTTGGAAAAGATGGAATCAACTCCTGAAGACTTGGCTTTCTGGATGCTTAAGAAACTGCAAAATAACAAGGAAAAAAAAGTGAAATATACAATACTGTGGTTATCATTATGTGTACTAAATAAATTGAAAGTGGAGAGCAATGAGGCAAACACTACTGCTGGGACAAGTTTGGATTTTAGGCAATGACGGCCAACCCAGAGCCACTACTAAAGGGAAAAATTATAATAAATATGTATAATTAAATATTAGCATGATTCAAAAGAGAAAGGGAACGACAAAGAGGAGAATTAAGGGATTTGTCCTAAAATTGTGGAAATCTTTAAATTGTTATTCACAAAAATGGAATGAGTGAAGCAAACACTGACATGGAAAAAACAAAGACCTTAATGCAGAATGGTCATAGGTTGCATGACCTATCCATTCATGGATAGAAGTCACTGCTGGCTCCTCAGCATTGAAAACCCCTAAACAAATCTGCTTTTTTAACCCTAATTTGGAGGAATTTAATCCAGAGAGCAAAATTTAAAATGAGAAAAGAAATCTTGAATTAACTGAGGTGATTTTCCTGCAAACTAATCAGAAAAGGGATTGATAAAAGGTCAAGGTCCCTTTTCCTGACCCTTGACAGGGCACCAAAGGCCATATATACATATGTTGTTAAGAGGCTAGGGAGTAGAGAAGAGGCATTTATTTCTTGTACTCCTTAACATGGGAACTCAATGTCTTGTGTTTTAAAACCTATACAAGAAGTCCTAACAAAGGTTACAGTTAGATTGGGAGAATATGACAATGAAAAGTTTGATGGAATCAAAAGGAAAGGTTAGATGAAATGGGAATGTTTGAGTGGACAAGTGGTTGTGTCTCTTTTAAGTAAATATATTATGGGAATGGTTATAATATTGACTGAGATACATTTCCTTAGCTAGTAGTATAAAACAGAAGATGGGCAAATTCACCCATCAGCAGATATTAATTGAGCATGTTAAACTGAAACCAATATGATTGCCAATCCCACACATGTAGTTAATTTGAAGTAGTATAGGATATCTAGTAAACAAAAAGAGATTGTCAATTTAATTAGTATATTAGAAGTTCTTGTACTGGAAAAGTCTCTTACAATTACATTCTTCTATCTATATCTTCTAAGCTGAAGGCTTAAATATCTAGTTTTTTTAATTTTCCTTCTTTTATAATATAAATATTCAGTTTCCAGAAAATTACATTCAGTCTTTTGAAAGATTCCACAAACTTTGATATGTTTTGTTTTCATTCTCATTCTAATTTATTCTTTAAATATGGTCTGACCCATTGGCTGGTTAAAAGTAAAGTGGTAAAATCCCAATTATTTTAGGATCTTTCAGATATTTTTATTGAATTAAATGTTCATTCGATTGTGATTGAAGACATACTTTGTATGATTTCAATCATGTTAAAGGTATCAAGATTTCATTTGTTTATCCACACATCTGTTTATGGACATTTGGGTTGTTTCCAACTTTTGGCAATAGTGAATAATGCCACTATAAATATTGGTGTGCATATGTCTGTTTGTGTCCCTGCTTTCAATTCATCTGGCTATATACCCAACACTGGGTGCATACATACATTGGAATATTACTCAGCTGTACAAAAAATTGCAATATTAACACACAAGATAACATGGAATAATCTTGAATACCTTATGTTGAGTGAAGCAAGCCAGATACTGAAAGACAAACATTACATGATCTCACTGATATGAATTAAGCAAATCGAGCAGACTCACAGAGCCACAGTCTGGAAGATAGGTTTAAAGGAGAGAGAAAGGGAAAAGAAGGTTGTGAGCCAATGCACAAATGAGCAAAATCTATTATTAGGTAGAAGTATGTAGTTGTGCAGTGGATGGGCATGACAGTGGTGCAGTGGGTTGGGCAGTGGTGATTTGTGAGGGGGATAGGGCGTAGAGGGTGGGTTGGACTGTCCATGGAACTGGGGAGAGGGTTGGAAGAAGGAGAAGGTGAAATCTGGGGATTTCTGGGTATGTGGTTGAAACTACAATGTTGGGAATGTACTCTTGGCAAATATGGCAGGGGAGGGTTACTGGTTTAGGGTGTTGGATGTGGGGGATATTTGGAGGAAGATGTACCTGGGACAGGCTTCTAGGGAGTGTGTGATTGGTCATATTGTCATAGTATGTAGTATCAGTGGGTGGAGACCCTCATAATGAGCAGGATAGTGTTGGATTACCATCCTGGAAAGACCTGCTATGTTCTCAAATAGAGGGGTAGGAGTCTCTCAAGAGCATAGGCAGTGCTTAATAGGGAAGGACAAGCCAGTATGTCAAGCCTTCAATGTTGTTGCAAGTAACTATGAATCTTGTTCTTCAAGGACTGAAACTTCATGGTTTCCATGGGTCCTGAGGGCAGAGGGAGGGAAGTATAGAAAAGATAGAACATGGGATATTTTGGAGGCAATGTAATTGTTCTACATGATCTTGCAATGATGGATACAGGACATGTTAAATTTCATCAAAATTTATAAAAGTGCAGAATCCAAAATGTAAGCCATAATATAAATCTTTGACCATTATTAGTAATGTTTCAATATTTGTACATCACTTGTAACAACTGTACCATCCATATGTAAAATGCTATTAATAGGGGAAAGGGGAATAGGGGGAGGATCTTGGGTATATGGGAATCTGCTATATTCTTTACATGACTTTTCAGTAATGTAAAGCTTACTTGGAAACAAAATGAAAAAAGAAACAAAACACTGGGAAAATAAATGGAAGAAAATGCCACTGTACATACAAGATAACTGATCTTACAGTGATGAAATACATAATGTCAAAATTTTAAAATATATATATATATTTATTCTTTATTTCAAACTTATTTTTATTTTTTTTGTATTTTATTTGTTATTTTTAAACAATCAATATTATTTCATTTTCTTATTAATTGTATTTGGTTATTTTGTTAGCCTCAATTTTGAAGATGTTTTGGATCACAGAAGGGTTACAACTGTGGTTGGGCAGGATCATTGGTGTAGGGTGTCAGTGATGGGGAAAGCAAAGGAGGAGGTTCATCTGGGGCAGAACTATAGGACATACAAATGTGTTCAAGTATTCATGGGGCATTGTCATGGTGGGTGGAGATTTACACAATTACCAAAAGAATATTGAATTTCCATCCTGGGGAGTTCTGCCACATTCTTTAATGGGATAGCAAAAATCCCCCAAGGACAGGGGCAGTGACTAGTGAAGGAGGATGACCCATTGATGGGCCTTGATATTGATGACTGTACTTTTGAATCTTTACTTTTGAAATTGAAACTCAGCCTAGTATTATAGAGTGCCCAAGAGTTGCCTCGTGAGAGCCTCCTTGTTGTTGAAATGTGGCCACTCTCTAAGCCAAACTCAATATATAACTGAATTACTTTTTCCCACTCTGGGACCTGATTCCTGTGGATGAGATTCCCTGGCACTTAGGGATTACCATCAAGCACCAACTATCAATGCAACTGGAAAAAGACCTTGACAAAAAGGGGGAAAGGATAAAGACAAATGAATGAGGAGGTCATTCCATAGGTTATGCTTATGCATATTTCAGCAGGATCTTATTGACCACCAAAATAAATATTGCCTCAAATAGTGGGGCTCCTGAGGGCTCTGGAGACATCCAGACACTATAGTCATGGCAGACATCTCAGGAGTTTGGTGCCTTTCCAGTGGGCCCTACTTTGGAATTTATGCTGCCCAGTGTGACAGAATTGGGACTCAGTTGTGGTTTCCCTATACATGGCTCTTCTGCCCCTTCTATTGGAAACTAGAGTTAGTACTAGAGTTGGTAGGTGTATGTCCAAGAGACTTAAATCATTGGGCTGTCCAAGTGCCAGATGGTCCATGAGTATCAATGGAGTTGCAACACCTACTCTCCAGTTCATTGTTCTCACCCAGGAGAACTAACCAAGAGATGATGATGGACAACAATCATCTCAAGGAACAGAGGGGGTCTGCAATTTCAAGCAAGATTGCCCCACCCATCTGTCCCATGGGACCTAGGCCCCCTCTCAAAAAGAGGTGGCGTGGGCATCACCATCCCAGAATCCTCAGAATTTGGGAATGAATGATGGACTCGAGTATACTCACTGTTATTCTACTATAGACTTACTGTGATTCTAGTAATTGAAGAACATTTATCATTGATATGGAGACAATGGCCACTGGAGGCTCTGAGGGGAGGGATATGGGGTGTAATATGGGGGCATTTTCTTGAGAATTGTCCTGAATGACATTGCAAATACAAATACAGGCCCTTATGTATCTTGTCATAACTTACGAAACTGTGTGGGAGAGATTGTAAATTACAATGTAAACTATAAACCAAGCTTGGTGGCAATGCTCCAAAATGTGTTCATCTATTGAAACAAAGGTACCCAGTAATGCAGGATATTATTAATGTGGGAAAATATAATACGGGTATGTAGTGGGGCATATGGGAATACCCTTTATATTTTATGTAACATTTATGCAAACTAATTATTTTTCAAAAAATAAAAATAAAATAAAAATAACAAAGTATATTAATTTTTTTAATATATGCCTTAACCATTGGTTTACATTGCTGAATGTTTGATTTGAACATCAAAAGAAAGTTTATTGTGCAATAATAATTTGTGGTGATCTGTATTTTTTTTTAATCTTTTTATTTTTTTCATTTTATTGAAGTATATAATCCATACATGAACATACATTGACAATAAATGTATAGTAAAACTTGTGGACTTAAAAAACAAAGAAGCATAACATCATATGGGTGTACTCTATGTCAACCCATCACAATCCCTGCAATGTTATGAGATATTGATTAAAAATTAGGAAGAATATCATAAAAATCTTACTGCTAACTATAATCCAAATCTTATATTTGGTATATTTTCCCCCCAACCTGCCCTAGTATTATTTTTAAATATATTTTTATTACAAAATTTGTGAACTTACAAAACAATCATGTACATGTGAAGAATTCCCATACAACACCCCTTCACTAACACACTAAACCATGGTGGAACATCAGTTATAGATTATCTCATAATATGTAATCTATACATTTTAGTTAATTCAAATTGATTGATCCTATTGCTCGAGCCTTCTATTTAATTGCCTATGTTTTATTTACATATTCTATGAATTACTGAGAAAGAAATATGGGAATGTCCAGTTATATTAAAGGACATATTTCTGACTATAGGTTTGTCAGGTTTTCTTCAAGGTCTTTGAATCTATTATTTGTTAAATACATATTTAGGAATATTATATCTTTTTTATTAATTTATCTTCTATTTTTGTGAAATATTTTTGTAACTTTGCCCTAAATACTAATTTTTCTGATATTAATATAGACACACCCATTTTCCTATAACTATTATTTGTGCTGTCTGTCTTATCTACACTTTTACTTTCAGCCTGGTTATAATTATAGATCAAGGAAATCCATTTTATACAGCTTATAATTGGTCTCACATTTGATCAAGTTTAAAAATATTTTTTTCAGAATGTTCAGTCTATTTATTGTAATGCAACTATATAAATGTTGGGTTTTTAAATATCATGTGCCTTTTTGTTTTTTATTTTCTTCCTTTTCTATCTGTTTTTGCAAATATTGAATATTTTAACATTTCATTTTTTCTCCACTATTGACTTATTGTCTCTTCATCTTTAATTCATTTTAAATGATATTTTAAATGTTTTTTCTGCCTTACAATATGGATATATCATTTATTACTTTACAATGCCAATCATAATACATATGTATATGTGTAAAATACTATATATAATGGAAGAATACATTATTATACTGATGTTTTCTGCCATTTGTGCTATGATTGTCATACATATTAATTTTCTTAGATATAAATAAAAATACTTAATAATATTTGGGTTTAAGTTCAATTATTTTGGTTTGGCTTCTAGAATTTTCAAATCTGCAGGTTTATGGCACAAGGAAGAGACAAGTAGCAAACACAAGTAACAAAATAAAAAATACATATATGTGTCTTCATCAAAATTAAATCATTTGTGCATCAAAAGACTTCATCATTAAATTAAAAAAAAAACACTACAGAATAGAAGGACATATTCTGGAACCATATATCTAATAAAGGTTATTTTTAACATTAAAATTTTTTAAAACTTATTTTTATATTATTTTTATTTTTTTATATTTAAATAAGATATAGATTACATAAATGTTACAAAAAAATATAGCAGGTTCTCATATACCCCACTCCCTCTCCCTCCCACACTTTCCCACAGTAGCAACATATTTCATTAGTGTGGTATATTTGTTATGATTGATGAATGCATATTGAAGAATTGTTATGAGCCATGGACTATAGTTTATATTATATTTTAAAATCTGCTCCACAGAATTTTATAGGTTATAACAAAATGTATAATTGCCTGTATCCATCATTGCATTGTTGGCTTTAATATGCAGAATATATAAAGAAATCCTTCAGCTCAACAACAAAAGAGCAAACAATGCAATTAAAAATAGACAAAAGACTTGAATAGGTATTTTTCCAAAGAAACAAAATGGCTAACAGGAAGGTGAAAAGATACTCAACATCATCAGACATTAATCGAAATAATAATGATATACTGTTTCACACCAACACAGAATTGCACATATTAAAAAACTGAAATTAACGAGTGTTAAAAAGGATATGGAGAAATATGAACACTTGTTCTTTATTGAAAGGCATGCAAAATTATTCAGGCACTGCGGAAATAGTTTTAGGTTCCTCAGAAAGTTAAAACAATTACCATATAACCCGGCAATCCCATTTCTTCTAAGTATATACAAAATAATTATATTAAATATATAAATATATTTGCATACCAATGATTTTAGTGGCATTATGCACAATTACCAAAGACAGATGCAATGCAAGCATCATAAGATGAATGGATAAACAAAATGTTATATACATACAATGGTTAAGACACTTTCATTAGGAAATCTGTGTGATTCTACTAATAAACTTTCACCGAACAACTGATATGTCTTTGTTTCTGAGGAAAATTTGAAGAAAAATATATTATAAATAACAACATGGTCAGATTTCCAAGTGTTGAAAAGAGGATTATAGCAATTTCAAATATTTTCTTTATTGTTCTTTTCTGTGCATGTTCTTTATATTATTTTTTGCCCTCTACTTCTCTACCATTTTCTTAAACATTTTTATTGAGATATAAACCCTGTATTGTAGTAGAATTCACCTATTTAAAGGATACAATTTGATTATTTTACTATATACACAGATTTGTGCAACCACTGCTAGAGTCTAAGTTTAGGACATATTCATCACCAGAAAAATAAAATGTATACCTGTTATCAGTCACTCCTCATGCCTCCCCCATCTCCTACCACCCCAACTCTTAGCAACTACTAATATGTCTTCTAAATATATAAATTTGTCTACTCAGCAGATTTCTTAGAAATAGAATCATGCAATATATTATTACTGGTTTCTTTCACTATGCACAGTAATGTTTTTAAAGTTCAAAATGATGTAGCATGTTTTAGCATTTTATTATTTCTTATTGCCAAAAGTATGCCCTTGCAAATTCCATTCAATTGTAAAACTCGTTACAAAGCTACAGTAATCAAAATATCATGGTACAGGCATAAGGACAGACATATAGAACAAAATAGTTCAATTGAGGGTTCATAAATTAACCACCATATATTGCCAATTGTTTTTCAACAAGAGTTTCAAGCACACACAATGGGGAAAGAATATTTTGTAAAAAATGATTCTAGGAAAACTGGATATCCACATACAAAGAATAAAATTGTTCTCTTACTTCACACTACAGACTACATACAAAAATTAATTCAAAAGAGATCAACAATATAAATCTAAGAGGCAAAACCATAAAACTCCTAGAAGAAAACAAAGGAGACATTTTTTATGACGTTCAATTTAGCAATGAGTTATTAGACATGACACCAAAAACATGAGCAACAAAAGAAAAATATACAAATTGAATTTCATTCAAATAAAAACCCTCCACACTTCTGGGAAAATGGCATCAAAGTAAGTATGCAGAGTCTAACTCCCAAGCAAAAAAAGAATGCACAAAGGGCAAAAACCTATCCAAGGAAGCTGCTTTGGAGAAATATAGAATGGGGAAGTACTATGCATCTTTCAGAAAGGAACTAGACAGAAAAAGAAGCCAAAGGGAAATCATGAGTTACTCACCCCTGTGACTGGAAACAGCACATATACACCACCTTCAAAACAAATAATTTGGGTAAAGCCACAGACTCACTGCAACTAACAGAGTGGGATGGAGCATTCCCCAGGAAGAAGAGGGGTCTGGTGGAGGATGGAGAGCGATTTCTTTTTGGTGAGTTTAGCCTGCTTAGCCACCCTTGAATCTTGGAGCATCCCTGACCAACTGGCATCGAGGTGGCCAAAGGGAGAAGAGAGAGGATTTCTGATGAGGCAGGCTGTCACACACAGCCAACCTGGGAGCAAGAGGAACTAAAGTAAAGAGGGATGGAGACAGGCACCAAAACAGCATGGCTTGGCAAACAGTTACAAGCTTAACCTGAGGGAAAGGGGGTAGATAGAGCAACATAAGTTATCTGAAGCCTACTGTAATCTGTGGAGCTGGTGGAGCTCAGCTGAGGAATTCCTGCCTTGTGTATACAAGGTCCCTGGTTCAATTTCTGGGTCTCCTTTGAGAAGTGATCAGGAGAGTGATCCACTGGGTTATCAAGCACCCAGCTGGCACCTTATGACAGGGAACATACAGGCAGAGTTTTTACTTGTAGATTTTCTTAGATCTGTTATTTTTCATTCTTTTATATTTTTATCAGTTCCATTTATTCTTTATTTGCTAAAACATGGTACATCACCTGCAGAAAGCATACTGAAGGGTGATTGTTTGATGAGAACCAGCAGCCTGAGATGCAGCTTTGGGACTAAAGAAGGAAGTAAGTTTTTCCTGTTTTTTTTTTTCTTTTGTGTGTGTGTTTTTGCTGTTTTGCTTCTTGTTCTTTGTCTTTCCCCTTTCTTCGTTTACTTTCTTTTTCATTTAATTAATTTTTTCTACCTACTTTATTTCATTTCTTCCTTTATTTTTCTATCTTCTGTATTATGTTGTATTTCATTCATTCCACTTCTTTTTGATTGACCTTTTTATTCTTTTTTCTTTTTCTTTTCCTTTTTCTCGGCAATCATTCTGTCCTTTTACTCATTCTATTTTTTATCTATTTTGTTCCTTGTTTTGTTTGTCTATTCCAAGTTTT
>JAQZBX010023199.1:0-31019 GCA_029593785.1 Cabassous unicinctus | reverse complement strand
GCGTACCCTCACAAGGAGGCCTCGGGATGCGAACCCGGGCCTCCCATATGGTAAACGGGGGCTCTATCCACTGAGCCACACCCGCTTCCCCTGAATTAGTTTTAACCTCTGAATATTTTTAATGGGAAGACCCAAGATTGATGAGAAATACTCAAAACTTAGTGAATTTTATACTCCTGTTTTCACCAAACTATATACATTTTATATTACATATCACATTATATTTAGTTGCTTATGTGTCTGCCTCTCTCACTTGATTGAGAACTATTTGAGGGCAGGGATAGCATTAAAGTTGTTCAATACATGTTTGTTGAATTGGAATCCTAAATGGTTTTATTTCCCTTTTATGGAGAAGAGTTTTTCTATATCCTAAACCAGAGAGGCATCCTGCAAATGTAAGCTGTTGGTGAGCAGCATACTAAAAGCTACCTCTGTCCAATGGCAAGAAGTGCAACTTCATGTATGTTAACATTTCTTCCTATTTAAGGAATCTCCCAGGTTATTAGAAATTAGTTTCACTAGTTTTCCTGTTTCTTGTGGGAATCAGTTCCATTGTTTCAGATTCATTTTTCCTATCCACTCAAGTAGAAATGGCCAGGATCCATATGTGATTAGCACTTTTACTCTCCCAGACATTCAGGCCTTATCATAACATGGCCTTTGACATTTTTCTGGGAATGCTGCATCAGGTCTAGCTCCAAAAAATTAATGGAGTTTAGCTAAAATAGTTGCATAGAGCCTGGAAGTATAATTTTCTTTTGCCCACCCGGTATGGTTAATCTAGAGTGATTTCTATTCTATTCCTATGACACATGTGGTGAGTTGTTTTATTGAGCTCGTGGGTGATGTAAGACTGTACCTATACAGCAGTGCCATACACAGAGGACATTTATTCATTTTACTTTCCACTAGAAATGGAATGGAGAAATAATATAACAGGCCTCAAGATTCAGTTATTTATAAGTGACTGGATAGGAAGGGGGAAAAATGGTGAGGACGTCTTAGAATTTGCCTCAACCGTTAGGGGTCTGGAGAAAATATTAATAGATTAAGTGATATATCATCCCAAGAACATTTCTTTTTTGACAGCAACCTCTTGCTTTACTCCAAGGGAGTTACATCACAGCACACAGGCAGTTGCATACTTTACCTTCATCAGAACCTGTTCTTGCAGGCAGCAGCAGGTGTCATCTGTTGGACTAGAAGGAAATAGCCGTCTAAAATATATGTTAGAAATTCAGATGGCCAAGTGGGAAGGGATCCTCAACATCACCTCTGACCCCCCTGTTTTAAGAAATGATAATCAAGACCTGGGAAGTGGGGTTATCTTCTCAAGGTCACCCAGTTTCTTAGCATCAGATCAGGATTATAATCCAGGCTTCTTCTAATCCAGTGATCTTTTCCAATAGGGCCTGTTTCATCTGCCTAAGATTTGTGAAACCTCCCTATATTTAACTGGAAATCAAATTGCAATGCCCCAAAGAACAAAATACACAAAAATGTGAACACTGTTGTTATTTCATAGATGCCATATTAAAACCTAACTACATGATAACTACCACAGACCAGCTGCTGAAAGAAATCCTACCATTTGAACAATGAGGCCAGCACCTCAGAGCTTTTCAAATCAGAAGCTTCTGTTCTATTTCTAACCTGAATTCTTCATGCTGAAATTTCAACCTAATTCCTTCTGAATCTTCACCATTTGATAGCTCTTTTTCATTAACGTGGACTGTTGATTTGCATCAAGTGTGTCAGTGATTGTGGCCCTTTTGTTAGTGTGGATTGAATATTTTAATGGAAATCCTTAAGATACTTTTAAAGAAAACACAATAAATTTTTTGGAAATGAGCATTCTCCAAAGTTTCATGCTCAGGTATTATCAGGAATTAAGCTCTCAAGCATGTAAAATACTTGAAAATTGAAAAGTATAGGATTGCACATTGAATGTTCTTTATGTTTCATGAATGTTTTCACCCGTGTTCTCAGGCATGAGAATGTAGTTGCATGTGTTTACTATAACAGGAAGCTGTTGGTGAAAATATATTGGAAAGCAGACTGAGTAGCAGCAGGCTGTTGGCATGATTATTTTAGACCAATTGTCTCAGCCATATGTTTAGAACCAAATTTAAAGACTTTGCAGTTTTTATTTAGAGGTGGCGTATATTCTTCCACTGCCTGAGAAGTAGATCAGGCACATGAAAGCAAATTATTCCAAGTTCCGACCAGAGAAATATGCTTTCTTTCTGATTTTCCAGAATCAGTAGCAAAATGTATTGTGTTATGAATACATGAATTGTCTCTTTGCTGATTAACATTATTTGCAAGTGGACTTAGATGGAAAATTTGTTGTGAAAGGTCTTTGTCATCCCAAGAGTCCTGGGGAGGGGTGGGTTGAAATTAAACTTGGAAAAATATAGAGTGGTGTATTTTAATTGGGAGTATCAGAATTTATGTTGAACAGTAAAAGAGAATTTCTTTTGAAATTAATAGCACGAACCCTTGTATTTTAAATATATTGTTAATATTGGTCCTTTCAGATGTTCTAGTTCAAATACAAACCTGTAGGTTCCCTGTTAAAAGTTAGTATGGATTTACAAATAGAGATGATTTAGCCTTGTCATTACACAAATGACATACTAGTACATAGAATGTCATTTGTGTAAGAAAGAGAAATATTCATTCCTTATTTTTCCTTTTCTTTTCAGCTACTCTGTCACTGTGCAAGAGTCATATCCACATCCCTTTGATCAAATTTACTACACTAGCTGCACTGACATTCTCAACTGGTTTAAATGCACCCGGCACAGGTAATGGAAATTCAAATATATTTGTGAGTTTGTCTAATGGGAATGGAGTCTTATACAATCAGAGATATGCAATCCTTAAAAAAGTGCATAGATACAGCCAGTGGTAGTTATTGAGTGCTTGCTACTGTCCTAGCCTTGTTCCAGATCACAGGAGATATAGAAAAGCAAGAAAGTAGGCCATGTCCTTAAAGAGCTTACAGTCTAAGTGCGAGAAAATGTCTACTCTTGACTGTCACTCGGTTAGCAAGAATTCAACCGGCTTTTATGTTAAGCATAATTGGAGGAGACACTCTTGAAAATGGATTTCGCCTTATATCAAGAAGCTCATATCCCAGCATATGTTTATAATTGAAAATCTGACTTAATTTAGGCTAAATTAAATTTGATCCTTAAATAAAATAAGCCATAGATTTTTTTCCTATAAATGTGAAAAGCAGAGAACAAAAACAAACAAAAAAACAAACAAAAAAAACACACCCGAAACACAGGTGCAATGTTAATATGGAAGATACCCTAAGTTCTATGCCATCTCCTTTTGGAAGATACCCTAAGATACCCTAATTTTATTAGTAAAAATTGTATAGTCTGAGTTGTGGTTTCACATGAACTTGGTGACTTCCACTGCACTAAGTGATGCTATGATGAATATTGTTTCTTCAGACAAGCTTTCCCTGACAACTCTAGGTAAGCTTAGCACCCCTTCCCAGTCTATTCCTTTGCTCAGGTATTATTTTTATCCACAGCATTTAATCAGTACCAGCTACTATATGATACATTTATTTGCTTAATGACTGTCTTCTGTTAAACAAATACTACAGGGTCTATTTGCCCCAGTAGAATGTAAGCCTCTTTTTTGGTTCTTTATTTTTAAAGAAGTTTTTGATTACATAAATGTTACATTGAAAATACAGGGGATTGCCATATACCCCACCCCGCCCCCTCCCATACTTTCACCATTAACAACATCCTTCATTAGTGTAGTACAGTTCTTACAATTGATGAACACATATTGAAGCATTGCTACTAACCATGGTCTATAGTTCACATTATGGTTTACACTTTGCACTACACAATTTTATAGGTTTTGACAAAATGTATACTGGCCTGTATCTGTCATTGCAATATCATGCAGAAGAATTCCAATGTCCTCAAAATGCGCCATGTTATACCTATTCTTCCCTCTCCTCCCCTCAGAACCTCTGGTGACCACTGCCTTTATATCAATGTTACAAGTTCTTTCATTACTAGAATAATAATGTCTATTTTAGTCCATAGTTGCAATCCCCCTTTATGTTTATTCATTCCTCAATAGAATGCAAGCCTCTTGAGGGCAACTGCTTTATATTGTTTTGCTCACTGATATTTCTCCAGCAGTTAGAACAGTGCCTGGAACATAGTAAATGCTCAATAAATATTTGTTGTATAAATGAACCAGTGAGTAAATGAGGCTGTTGTATCCTATTTACACTGGGATGAGATACATTAAGCCAGATTTTAAAAATATTCTTTCAATTATTCCTTTAAAATGTATGTAAATGAATGCTAATTAGACAATTATCTTATATGAAATTAATTAGTACTTTTCAAGATAGCTCAAGATCAGTGAAGTAAGTAAATCATGAAACTTCTGATCCCTCAAAATAAAGTATAGGTTGGCTGAATTGGGAATATTAATGTAGTCTTAGCTAAATTGATGAGTTAATACAATATTGATCAAGACATATATTGCACATTTGTTCTTAATTAATTTGGAGTATTTTGCTTTCCATACCTTTATTTAATTAATAGCTCTTCTGTACTAAAATATATATATTTTATTTCTAATCAAATTACAAGTCAAAAGAAGTAACTATGTGATTTTTCCTTCTATATAGAATCAGTTATCGGACAGCCTATCGACATGGGGAAAAAACTATGTATAGGCGTAAATCCCAGTGTTGTCCTGGATTTTATGAAAGCAGGGAAATGTGTGTCCGTAAGTAAAACCTGCATCCCTTTGAGGTTCACTTGCTTATTCCCCTACTGGTTTGCTTCTGTTAATGGCAGCCGAGATGGAGGCCTGGGCAGATGGGGCACCTTGGAACATTCCTTTCCACTCTCGGCTGCTTTCTTAGCCTGTGTAATGAGGGAAGCACTAACTCTTTTCTGTCCTATCAAGAATCTCCAAATGAGGGTTACTTGAGGAGAAAACAGGTGTTACAGAACGATGATTGAAGGCCGGATGTAGCAGTGTTAACTGTAATTCTGTAATTGATTCTTGTTGGAGATGGTTGGGAGTCATTGGACTTGGATCACAGAAGAGAACAGAGACATGACTTTCCCACAACAGCTGACCCGGTCAACCTCCGAGAGGCCAGCATGTTGTTTTCTGATGCATAGAGTGATGAGGGTTAGAAGGTGTTTTCACATTCAGAAATGACTGTAAGTCTGGTTCACAAAGTAGATCTTTTTTATTCTCTTGTCCTCTCCTCCCCATCTAACCAATTCATTCTGAGACGTTTTGAGAGAGAGAAGTTTGGTATTTTATGACATACTTTAGAAAATCCTAGAATATCATCATGTGAGATGCAGCTTGCAGCTGAGATTTCTAACTATATTGTGTATAGGACTCAAAAGGAAGATCATTACAAAATTATTTTATTCAAGTGTTTTGCCCCCTGTGCTTTCTGAGTCAAGACAATGATGTTGAGCAGCGTAGAAACAAGGCTCCACTGAAATTTGGAAGTATCAGGGTTAAGAGGACAGATATAGGCTTAAGAGCCACGTGATAGCACTGGCCCTGCCCCTGCCCGACTGGGTGACTTTGGCTAAGTTGTTGCTACCTCTTTGAAGCCTTCTGTGTCCTCTCATAGAGGGTTTGGAACCAGTACGTTCTCATCTTCTTCCCAGCCCCTGGATTCTATTCTTTATGTAGATCGTGGTGTTCTTCCACTTTGATTCAGAAACAGGGCTATATATGATAATAAATGTTCACTGAAAAAAAATTAAGTGAAAAGAAGAAAATAAAAATACATTTTGAATCTCTTTCCCACTGAGTAAATATACCTCTGCAACAAATTATAAATGTCATATGCTATTGCATTATAGATGTTTATTTAACCAATCTAATTTTGTTGAACAGTTAAGCTGTTTCCAAGATTTACCTATTAAGAACTGCTCTAAAAGATAGCATTGTGTTTAACTCTTTATTCACACCCTTAATTGATAGATAAGAAAAAATTCCTACTAGTAGAATTACTGGGTCAAAAGGTGTACATATTTTTAAGACTTTTGGTGTGTTTCCAATTTATACACCCACCAGCAATAAACGAGGATGTCTTTTTGCTCACATTCTGCCTATTTTCCCTTTACTAATTTTTTCTTAATTTGTATTTCTTTGATTAATAATGATGCTGAATAAGAAAAATTACATGTTTATAACCAAACATCTTAGAGAATAATCATTAACTGATCTCTGTGGTTCAGAATGATAGGAAATTTTCAAAGGAAGGCAGTAGTGAATGCAGAACAAGACAGAGAGGTGGGAAAACCTGGCTGGCTAGTTTGGCCATTTCTTGGAGGACTTGAGTGACGGAATCTTGGTGCTTTTACTAGGTTCAACCTTACAGGCACAATTTGTCAGCACAGTGAGAGTAGTTCTGGCTCCCAGCATACATTTCTATTAACCCTAATCACAAGACTCATAAAGCCAGGACGCTAATTCATTAAGTTCCATTAATTCGTTAAGTTGCTGATTGCAAAGACCCTGCAGAGGTGCTCAGACCTGTGTGACTTCTGGCCACACCTTCTTTTCTTGAAGGCCTCCCTCCTTTAGTGGGAAGCTACATTTTTCTGGTAGACCTGTGTGGGGAGTATGGAAGTGGATTCAAGCAAGGTCAATTAGAGAAGGTTTCTATGTTTCAAGGCACCAGCCTTCCATAGTCCAGCTTCTCTGTTGTTTTATTCACTATTGCAGCCCTTCGCAGAAGGTTAGGCAATTCTACCAGCAATGTCTTGCCTGAAAATTTCAAAGGTAAAAATAAATTTTCTTTTATTGTCACAGTACATTTCTACATTAGACAGCTTGCAAGGTGTCTCCTGGACTGCTTGGATGGATACCTCTAGCATTTGCCTCTAAAATTCTCCTTTTTCTAATCCTTCTTGGCTGATGAACCATTTCTGGAGATTAAAACATTTTTCCGTCAGATATGTTCACATATTTAATCAGTTTACTGTGTGGTCTCATAGTCCTGGGAGCCATTTGGTCTCTTTAGGTTATTTTGCATCTCTCTACTCTGATGTCTTGATTTCGTAGATTAATTCCCAGAACTTCCCTTGCTTCCTTATTCTCGGGGAATGCCTTGTAGTAACTCTAATGTACTCTCGATAGCTGGCATGAGGGAGGCACCCTTACGGATGGAGAAGGAAGAAAGAACACAGGATTCTTGATTCTGCTTTCATATTCTCTTTTGCAACCAGGTTTTGTTGCCAGCCAGATTGCACAGTCACCATTTTAAACTCTTTCCAGTTACCAAAAGGAGTTGAGTCACAGGAAGTGCATCATTTTGGTTTATTTTTTGGTAGTCAGTTTATGAAGAAAATAAAAAGGGGGTGGTTTCATGCACATTCATGCATTTGAAAACAGTTTCTTTTGTGTAGCTGAAGTAACTCCTTCTGGAGAGCAAGTTCCATCCTTCTAGCCTAACCTTCCCTCTCCCACCTGGCCCCACCACAGTTGAAACAGCCTAGGTAGTCATTTTGGAATCTTGACCTGGGGCCTGCAGCTGCCCTGCCCTACCTCCACAAGTTTCTGAGGTTTTCTTTGGGGGCCTGACTGGCTGTTCCAGCTCCCAACTGTTAGTAACAGGTACTTTTGGTTTTTGTCCCCCCACCCCCACCCCCTCCAGCTTCAGAGATTAGAACACTTCATAAACATTAAAAGTAGCTCTGTATCAGGAAATCGTCGAGGATACGTACACTAAAGAATCATTCTCTCCAGGCCTCAGATAAATTTCTGGAGAACTGGCTGCCAGTTCAGTTGGCTGTGGATGGAGAGAGAGAGCCGAGTGGTCTCACAGTACACCTCTTCAGGCTTGCTGTGGTGAGGGTTCTGTGGAATAGTTCATAGTCCTCAGACTGTGAGAGGTTGTAGATGCCACAGAAGGGTGGTAGAACCATGCCACTTAGTTTTAGTTTTGCTTGTGCTTGGGAAGAAAGCAGATTTCTGTTCAGCTTGTTCAGATAAAGGAAATCACTGTTCTTTTATAACAAGTCATTTCCCCTTCTTCTTCATTAGAAAAATCAGATTCGACCCAGTGGATTCAATTCCATGGAATTTAATCTGCATTGACTTGGCACCTACAATGTAAAATTCATTGGGCTGGGCACTAGGGACTTTGTACATGTATGAACCAGACATAGTTCCTGCCCTTAAAGAGTTTTGGGATCTAAGTATCTTTTCAGTGTATTTAAGACAACTAATTAATAGTTTACTTATTGAGTGTTTAGTATATATTAGGTACTTGCTAAGTGCTTTACATGTGCTATCTTATTAAATTCCTAAAACAATACCACAAGGGAGACATAATTATCCCCATTTTATCAATGGGGGAACTGAGACTTGGAGAAATTAAATAACTTTTCCTGTCTGAATTGGTGGTGGGCTTTGGTTGGCAGTGGTGGTGCTAGAACATGTTCTGAACAGAGCGTGAGATATTTCACGTACATAAAAGAAAGGAAAGTGGCAGGACATTTTATGAATAGAAGATTATACAGCTCCTATCCATGTCATATTTTGCCATCAATTTCTCAATTACATTTTCATTACATTACTTCAGAGATTAAAAAAAAAAGGATTAGATAATTTTGTCTCTGAAAGACAAAGTCAAGAAATCTGATTTTATTCAGAAATTCAATTCTATGTTCTCTATTGTTAAGTGATGAAAATCAATAAACATGTTTTTCTTTTAAAATTGGATTTTTAAAAATTTCCTGTAAACAAACAACTTTAGGGAAATGAAGTAAATAAATCACAAATAATATGGTGATTATATGTATATCAACCAGAAGATTGACCATTGTTACTATTTTGGGGAGTACTTGTCTGGCCTACAGGATGGTTGTTACCACTGCATTTTTCTTCCTTTCTTAGAAATCTAGTCTAGGAGAGCCTAGCCAGGTGCTCCATTCTTCTCCCACAGTACTTTCAAGGCTCTACAGATAAGAATAGTAACTCAAAAAGATACTAGAGATTCTTTATAAAAAAATATTTTAGTAACATGTATACAACCTAAAATTTCCCCCCTTTAATCACATTTAGGTTTGTAATCCAGTGATGTTAATTACATTCACAATATTGTGCAACTAACACCATCATCCATTACCACATCCTTTCCATCATCCCCAAAATAAATTCTGTGCCAGTTAAGCTCTAGCTCCTCCTTCCCTAGTCTCTGCAGGTCCTGGTAACCTGTATTCTAGTTTATGACTGTATGCATTTGCTTATTCTAATTATTTTATATCAGCAAGATCATATAATATTTGTTCTTTGGTGTCTGGCTTATTTCATTCAACATGACATCTTCAAGGATCATCCATGTTGTTTCATGCATCAAAACCTTGTTCCTTTTCATGGCTGCATAATATTCCATTGCATGTGTATACCACATTTTTTAAATTAGAGAAGTTGTATGTTTACAGAAGAATCATGTATAAAATACAGAGTTCCCACACACCAACCTATTATTAACACCTTGCATTAGTGCATATATTTGTTGCAATTCATGAAAGGACATTTTTATAATTGTACTATTAAATACAGTCCATCATTTACAATAGGGTTCATTATTTGTGTTGTACAGTTTTATGTTTTTTTGTTTTTAATTTTTTTTCTAGAAACATATATATATAACCTAAAATTCCCCCTTTTAACCATGTTTAAATATATAATTCAGCACTGTTATCAAATAACAAAATATTGTGCTGCCATCACTACCATCCGTTACCAAAACTTTTCCATCATTCTAGATAGAAGCATTGTACAATTTAAGAATTAACTCCCCATTCCTGACTTCTAGCCCGGACCCTGGTAACCTATATTCTAGTTTCTGACTCTGTGAATTTGCTTATTCTAATTATTGTGTAACAGTAAAATCATATAATATTTTCATTGTTGTATATACCACATTTTATTTACCCATTCATCGGTTGATGGACACTTGGGTTGCCTCTATCTTTTGGCAATTGTGAATAATGCTACTATGAACATCAGTTTGCAAATATCTGTTAGATTCCTAACTTTCAATTCTTTTGGGTATATACCTAGAAGTAGGATTTCTGGGTCATATGGTAATTTTATAGTTAACTTTCTGAGGAACTGTCAAACTGTTTTCCACAGTGGCAATACCGTTTTACTTCCCAGCTCACCAACAATGAATGAGTGCTCCTGTTTCTCCACATCTTCTCCAATGCTTATTATTTTTTGTTTTTTTAATAATTACCATTCTAGTGGCAGGAAGTGCTGTCTCCTTGTGGTTTTGATTTGCATATCCTTGATGGCTAATGATGTTGAGCATCATTTAATGTGGTTTTTGGCCATTTGTATATCTTCTTTGGAGAAATGTTTATTCAAGTCTTTTGACCACGTTTTGATTTGGTTGTTTGTCTTTTTGTTGTTGAATTGCTGAAGATTTATACATTCATGGACAGAGGGTCCTGGAGTTAGTCTTTCATGTAGGTTCATATGGAGACTATCCTGGGAAGAAGCTCTCATAGCATGCTTAGGTATAACAAAGGCACCATGTAGTCATTAAAATGATACTTCATTTGGTCAGTAGTGGGACTTTTGAGAGAATAGCTCTAATTATCTTGTGTATGTAGAAAAATGAAGGACTGGCTCCATTTCTGACTGGACTGTGCATGTGAAACATCTGGGTCAGTATGCCTGGGTTGAGACCCAAGACTTTTCATTTCTACTAAGCTCTCAGGCCTTGCAGTAGCTGCCAGTTCACAAAGCACACTGAGTAGCAAGACTCTATCCAGAAGATGGATGTGCCATCAGGCAGGAAGAATAGCATGATTTGAAGGTATCTTAGTTTGCCAAAGGGCTGCCAATGCAAAGTGCCAGAAATGGATTGGCTTTTATAATGGGAATTTTTTTTTTTTTCGGAGGTACTGGGGATTTAACCTGGGGCCTCGTATGTGGGAAGCAGGCACTCAACCACTGAGCTACAACTGCTCCCCTATAATGGGAATTTTATTTAGGGTAAAAGCTTACAGTTTTGAGGCTGTGAAATGTCCAAATCAAGGCACGATCTGAGATACTTTCTCACCAAAGTCAGCTACTGTTGATCCTGTGGTGAAGCACGATGGTGGGTGGTCTCTGCCAAGGTCTCTGCCTGCCCCTCCATTTGAAGATCCACCCTCTTCAAATGCCAGGGCAAACTCTTTACACACACATGGGTGGTGTCCCTTTCTTGGCCCAAGAAGATGTCTTAAGTCCAGATCTCAGCTTCCATGGTTTTCCTCTTGAAGCCATTTTCCCTTCAATCTTTCCCCTCCCTGTCCGTTTTAGTTCAGGCTGACAGAAGTTTCATTCATAGAGATCTCACAAAAAGCTTGTTGGTTCAGTGTGCAAGCCATCAGACAGTAAGACTCTCCACCAGTCCTTCCTGGATAATTGCCTTTCCAGTCCTGACTGCACTGAAATAGGCTGCCTGTTTACAAGTTCAGTTAAGTCCTCACATGGGGCACTATCCTCTGAGGGCATGTTTTCCAGAAGCTTGGAATTCTCCAGGTCGTTAATCTCTGTTTTTTTTCTGTCAGCAGTTTAGTTCCCAACTTATCTCTTTTCCTCTCACATTTTGCTATAAGCTTCAAGGAGAAGCCAGGCCTCGTTTTCCACATTTAAGTTGGAAATCTCTTCATCTAAATGTCCAAGCTCTTCATTTTCAAATTCTGCTTTCCATCTAATATCAGGAGTCAATTTTGTGAAGTTTTCTGCAACTTTAAAACAAGGATTGCCTTTCCTCTAGTTTCCAATAGTAGTTTCATCATTTCCTTCTAAGGCCTCATCAGAAATACTTTTAGCATCCATATTCCTACCAACAGTCTCTTCAAAACAATCTAAGCCTTTTCTATCAAGCATCTCACAGTTCCTCCAAAAAAATACCCCTTACCCATTTATAAAGCCATTCCAGCATTTTTGGTACTTGCAGGCAGCGTGAAACCCACTCTCCTGATACCTGTTTCTGTCTTAGTTTGCCAAAGGGCTCCTGATTGGCTTTTATAATGGGTATTTTATTTAGGGTAAAAGCTTACAGTTCTGAGGCTGTGAAATGTCCAAATCAAGGCACCATCAGAGATGCCTTCTCACCAAAGTCATCTGCTGTTGATCCTGGCATGCTGCCACGTGGTGAAGTAAGATGGCCGGCAATCTCTGCCAAGGTCTCTTCCTTCCCCTTCAGAACCTACTGTCTCCCCGAGCTCAGCTGTGGGCAACCAGGCGTAGAGCTTGTGTCTTTCCGGGCCTTCACTCTCAGTCTCTTGAGGCTTCTTTGCCTTTCTGCAGTTGTAGGTGAACCTGGAGTCCTCTCTTACATGGAAGGATCAAAAATGGTGGTTTCTTTTCTCTGTGTGTGTGTGTCTCTCTCTCTCTGTGTCTCTGTTTATATCACCACAAAGGCAGAGACTCAACCTGAATCACATCTCACTGAAGTAGTTCAATCAAAAGAGTCTCACACCCACAGGATTGGGTTAGTTCAAAAGTATAATCTTTTTCTTTTTGGGATTCACCAAATTCAAACTGTCACAGAAGGCTTTCCTGAGATTCTGGTTGGAAAAAAAAGATGGATTGGAAAATTTTTCATAAAGAAAATATTATTAGGACATGAAGATGTCTATAATTCCTTGGTGAAGTTTTACTCTGTCCATAAAATAATTAAACTTCTATGTTTTTTCATCCCTCAGTATTACTATTCTTGCCTAATCTGTGTTAAGGAAAAGTTTAGATGTTTTTCATTATTTTTTATTTGGAGAATTTCAAGTATTAATGAAGAAATATCCAGAAGAATAAAATAGTTTTAATACATGCATGCAGGTATGTGTATCTTTTAAAAATCATTTTTAAAAATATCATACAACCAAACTCTTATAAAAATGCTATTGATTAAAACGTCAATTTCTTGCATCCAAATAGATGTTGATTCAAACATATTCCAATGTATTTCCATTAACACACATCAGCTTTTGTAGTAAGTATTCATGTTGTGTACTCCACAGGTTTTAATGATCCTTCATGGGATGGCTTAGAGTTAGCCAATTCTTTTTGTTACATACACTGATCCTAATACATATATAGGAGCTGCCACTATGTTAGGGAGATAAGGAAGCAAGAAACATGATTAGTTTAAGAACTTGTGGTTGAGGAGAAGCATCTGGATACTATTCTGTCTCATCTATCAGCATACCCATCAGCTTACCATAAATGCAAATATAAGCTTCTTAAGTGTAGTGCACTTGGCCAACCTATAGTTTTCCTAGGAAAACAGTTATGTTTATCACCTTTCCTTTTATTTGCCTCTAAGAAAAATATGGAGTCCAGATTCTCAACACAAGATGGAGAGAACAGAGGAATTAAACCAAGGTTCGGATCCCAAATCTACCTTGTACGTCTAATACCTTGGGAAATGGATTTAATTTCTGTGAACCTTACTTTCCAAGATGGGTTTTAATACCCACTACTGACTTAGGGTTGTTATAAGGATCAAATAAGTTACATGAAATACTTTGTTAAATTCAAAAGTTTTGAATGTAAAGTATTACTAACTGAAAATGAAGGTTGTCTCTTTGATTTTAATAATATTTGTGGTGTTTGGATTTCAGTTAAAAGGTACTCAAACATTCTTCTACTTGTAGCTCTAAAGCTGAATAAATATTAAGCCATAAGATTTTCATGAAAGTAAAGGTAATCCTCTTGGCAATTCATTATCATGAATATCAAACTGACTTGCCAAAACTTAAACTGTGCATCATGATTCATTTCCTTATATCCATATGCATGTGATTACTGTGATTAGAGATAAGTCAATATGATCAAGTCCTTTTTTCTAGTCATATAAAATTTATTTTTCCTTTTCTCTGAAAAGACATGACTGTCCCTGAAGTAGAGGAACATACGTTTTTTTGATTCTAGATTTTTAATGAACGTAGCTATTTTAAATTTGAAGTGCTATCAAGTTTAAATGTGGAATTATTTTTTATATCAGAAATACTTTATTCAATTTTTATTTCAAGCTACAAAGGCAGTTAATTATTGATACAACAGGCCAGACAACCTAGATATGGTAATTGCTATTTAGTATTTGTTAAATGTGAAGTTTTTGGTGCCTGTGTGTGAGTGTTTGTGTGTGGACATGCATGCACATGTGTATATAGCACAGAAAAGCCTATTCAGAGGTTTACTTAGATTTTACTAATATTTGATTTATTGAAATTATAAACCCAATAACCTAGCTGTTTCTTAAGCTAAGTTCAGGTTTCAGATGTTTTATTCATCAGTCTAGCAAAATTTCAGCAATCACTTTAAGGAGCTTTTGACTAATATTTTACAAACATAGACACTTTCAAGTTTTTAAAATTGCATTTGTACACTTAGTAAATTTTATTTCCATTGTAAGTAATCCAGTTTCCAGGCTGACAAACCTTTCCATGTACTTAAGTAATTTTTGTAAATCTAATGATTTCAACTGATAGGGTAAAATCTTAAACTTTCATAAGTGATCTAATATTGTATTTAAGATTTCAACTTTAAAAGAACATTTCTGATAAATTATTTCATTACACATTTAAAAATGAAATTACGAGGCTGCCCTAGTATTTTAATAGGCCAAATTCTCTTAAATATTACAAATATCTTCTTAAAAGCAAAAATATGAATACAATAGATTTTGATTCTCTTAAACATTTCTAAATTCAAAATTCTTACAAGGGTGAAAGATAGTTGCCTTCTGTATTAGTTCCCCAGCTTCTAAAACAAATACCATATAATGGATTGGCTTAAACAACTGGAATTTATTGGCTCACGGTTTTGAGTATAGGTGATGTCAATGCTTGCTCATTGAAGACTGTGGTGTTCTGGGGTTGGCTGCTCCAGATCCTTGGTCCTTGGCTTTTCTGTCACATGGCAATGCAGATGAAGGCATCATCTCCTTTCTTGTTCTCTTGATTTCCAACTTCTGGCTGCTCCCCGTGGCTTCTTTTTCTATGTCCAATTTCCTTTGCTTATAAAAGACCTTCAGCCATATTGGATTAGGCCCATCTTCATTCAGTTTGGACACACCTTAACCTCTTGAAAGGTCTACTATTTACAAATGGGTTCAGGTCACAACACCAGGGGATGCGACCTGAATATGCCTTTTGTGGGGGACATGATTCAATCCCCAGCTTCTACTTAATAATTATATCATCCCACATAATTTTTGGTTTAATTTTCCATGCCATTTTGGGCCTCTGTTTTCAGTTTACTGAAGTTTCTTAAATATGAGAGGACATGTTCCTTGACTGACACCCTGATGGAACATACTGAACCCATTGTCTGTTACAGACAGTGTGTCCTGTACCTCTTAGATTTAAAACATTATTTCCTAGTATTAGTTTCAAGTCAGATTAGCACCCTCAAGCCAATTGGCTATACTAATTGATCAGTTTTTTTGTTCTTTGTTTTTTAGAAAATCTTACTCATTTTAATTATCATAATCCAGGAAAAAATGTGAAGAAACCTCCATGTCTAATTGATTAGATTTTGCATATCTCTGCTATTAAGATATGTAAAGGTATTTTTATTTCCTAACTCTAAATACCATGGTAATGAACACAAGCATGCATGCATTCTTTTCATATAATTCCCATCATTTATGACCACATATCTCTTGTAAATATTAAAATGGTATCTGATTACATTCTGCAAATCTCACAGCTATGTTTGAATGGAAATCACAACCTCTAAGGTACATCTTCACCTTTTTCTATCTTGTCTTTTGGTCCACCAAATAGTATGGAAGTTATAAGAGTAACAGCTCTGTGACTCTTCCTCCCCTTCTGCATTCCTCAAAGTTGCTTTTTTGTGTGCTCCAAGGTATTTATTTTCTCTATAACATCAGCAATCTCCAGATACTTCCCATCTTCTTACCTCCCATCCAAGATTCCATATAGTTTTCTAATTTAGAGTTTTGATATTCTTCCTAAAATGAAAAGATGCATAACTCAAGTTGCCCTAAATATAGTATGTTCCAATATTGCCTGTTAGGGTGTATTCCCTCCTGATGGATTTTCCTGCTCTCTTCCTCCCTCCCTTACTTCCTTCCACTTTTCCTTCCTGCCATCTCTCCCTCCTTTCCTCCTTTTTTTCTCCCCTCTCTCCACCTTCCCTCTTTTCCTCCCTCTTTCTCTCTCTCCTTTCCTCCCTCATTCCCTCCCTCCATTTTTTCCCCCTTCTTTTTCTCCTTCCTTTCAACAGAAAATTCACTAAACACCAGGAGCATTGTAGACTGAAGAAAGAGTAAACCACCGTTGAAACTCTTTGGGGTTCAAAGGGTAGGAGGGAAATATAGAATGTAGAGAGAATGAGAAAGACCCTTTGACCTCACCCCTCTCACCTGTGTTGCTTTGGTTATCAGAAATAAAAAAGATAACTTAAAATTATTTTTCACAATTAAGCCATTGTTTGCATGAAAATTTGGAAAACAGATTCCAAAAAGAGAGAAAATCACTCATAATTCTCCCATTTTGGTGCCTGTCTTTCCATATATTTTTCCATTTCTTTAAATTCAGAATAGGTTTATAAGTTTATAACATACATTCTTATTTGTAAACTGCCTTGTTCATTTTGTGTTATATTACGTACATATTTTCTTGTTAATAAATTACATCTATGTAAATTACTGTGTTTTACTGTATGGGTGTGCCCTAATGTTAGACACTTAAATAGTTTAATGGCTGTGGTGAGCATCATTATATATATCTTTGCACACATGAATGATTACAAGAAAAATTAAGTTGAATTTCTGGACAAAGGGTATGCATGTTTTATCAATTAGGATGGGGTTTGGCCATGAGATAAAAGTTTATTTCTTTCTCATGTACAAGTCCAGAGAGGGGCAATCCCATGGGGACCTGGGAAATTTCCACCTTTCCACTCCACCATCTCTAGATTATGGTCTTCACATAAACTGTTACAGAGCTCCATACATCAATCTAGATCTCAAGCAACAGATGGAAGTGACAGAAGAAAGAAAAAAATGGCAGTGCTGGTTGTCTCCTAAGGAAGAGTCCTAGAAGCTATCACAGTACATTTCCATGAATATACCATTGACTATACCTTTATCACATGGCCTTGCCAAGCTGGAAAGGCATCTTTATTCTGGAAAGTCAGGGACCCAATTAAAATTTTTTTTTCTGTGAAAGAAGGGAAATAAGGGGTATGAGGACAGTCTGAGCCTCGTTTTATGGCCTTTTGATAAAAATTGCCAAATTGCTGTCCAGACAGGTTTAACAATTTACATGCCCACCAATAACTGTATGAGGGTGTCCATTTACCCACATCCTTACCAACATTGGGTGTTAATATTGTTTTTAACCTGTTGGGTGAAAAAAAATGGTACTTTGCTTAATTTGCATTTTCTTAATCACTAGTGCTGCTATACTCTTTAAAGATATATATATATATATAAAATTTTATTGAAGTATGTCATTCATACATGAACATACATAAACATTAAGTGTATATTGAAATCTGTGAACTTACAAAACAAACATGCACAACATCATGCAGGGCTCCCACACACACATCACCCCACCAACACCCTGTATTGTTGCAAAACATTTGTTAGAAATCATGCAAGAATATCATCAAAATACTACTACATTACTAACTATAGTCCATACCTTGCATTTGCTGTATTTTCCCCCAACCCACCCTATCATTTTTCATTTATTTATTTATTTATATACATTTTTACACACACACACCCCCGTTTTTGCTGTTTTTGTGTCCATTCTCTGGGCAATTCTCTGTGTCTGTTTTCTGCCCTCTCTTCTCGTCCTTCTCCTCCTGTCTTCACCGGGATTCGATCCTCAGAACCTCTGATGTGGGAGAGAGGCGTCCTACTGCCTGCGCCACTTTAGTTCCTGGTTTTTCCGCACGCTTTATCTTGGCTTTCCCTTGTGTCACTCTCCTGTTACGTCATCATCTTGCTGCGTGGCTCGGCGGGACCTGACGGTGCACCTGCTCACGGGGCGTGGGGGGCTCACCCCCTCAGGCTTGGTTTATCACCAGCATTCTAAAAACCAGACCTAGGGAGAAAAACTAGGTCTGGGGACACATGCATGGTTTCTAATATAATGAATGTTTATCACAAAATCAGGAAGGCGAGAATATTTGCAATAAAGATATATTTTTATTAGCCATTGGAATTTTGTCTTTAAGGACAAGAAGAAGTATGGAATAAAAGGAGACAGTTGTTCAGAGAGCCTCAAAACACTAATTAGAAACAACAAAACAACAGGTGGCACTGGAAAGAGAAACAGGCTAATTTGGGGGCTGATCAAGGAGAGTGTTTGAAAGTGAGGCTGGGCTACCAAGTGCCCCATAGGTCAAACCTGCAGGAATCTCAGGCCTTCAGAGTCCCTTTCTCTCACTGATGCCCATCCTCTCCTCACCACATTTGCACCAGGTCTCCCTTTTCCAAAGCCCTCAATTGTCTGTAAATCTGGGGTGGTTTGGAGCCAGGGCATCCTCCCATCTTTCTCCCACAAACCTCACGGATCTCTGATCCCATTGCAGTGAGGGGAGTTCTTGGCAGCCCAAACTAACATTCTGCCCCATTGAAGGGAGTGGAGATAATGATGACCACAAGTGCTGTCGTTCCTTCTGAAACATTTTGGAGTAAATGAGCTTTTGAGGGTTCCCCTAGTGACCTAACCATTATTTACAGCATTATAACTCCAGGAAAATGTGCTTGGAGGTACAAACAACTGATTTCCAAACACACTTTTGGAACCTGACCTCTTAGCAAGTTGGAGATTGCCTATAGAATTGGTTGCAGGGGACTTGGAGCAGCTTACAGGAAAAGCTGCAGAAGAGAGCAGCAGGTTGGGAAGTTAGCAACTACCCCTCTGTGGGAAAGATTGGTTAATCCAGAGGCAAGGCCATGGTACTCAGTAACAGATGGTCTTGGCTTCACCTTGACTGATGACAGAGAAAGCAGATCATTATAAGCACGGCCACTCGCAGCAAAATTGTAAAGGAACAAAGGCAGTGGCCAGGGTCCTTCCCCCAGTCCAGCTCCTTTCTCTTTGCTCTACATGCCCAGTCCCCTCCTGCTGGATGCTGCTGCAAAGGGAGAGACCACTCTGAAAAATGTTTCCTTTGTAGTAAATTTGTTAGACGGAGGAGGTGAAAGGCTGGCCCAAATTTAAAGCTCTAATGGGGGCATTCTGGGCAGTGTGGCTTGCAAGGAAAACAGAAGGAAGGGTTTGGGGGACCAGCTGGGTCACTACTCACTCTATTGCTTTGTAGACCAGCTCTGATGGTAGGAGGTCAGTTCCCATGAATGTGCCCTGCCTGTTGTTGGCACTCATTAAGAGGGCTTGAAACTGTAAATAAGAAGCCTTAACTCCCACACACTGAACAGTATATGGTTTCCTGTTCTTAGCAGAGGGAAGTGTGACAATTGATTATCAGAGCAGTGAATTGAATATTCACAGCTGATTTTAACTTGGCGAATTTTACGTTAAACTGAACTGGCCCTAGGCAAATAAGGAGATGGAATTGTGTTTGGTGTTTAGGTGAGAAATCGGTCCCGCAGATAAACTTTGCTCTTGTTAGAATGTCATGCTTCAGTAAGCAGTGGGTTTACAACCAAAAGTTTGGGTTAAGGGCTTAGAAACATCTGCAGTTCGCTTACCCAGAGCTATTTCTTTTGTCCGGGAGACAGACATGCCACACAGGTAGCACATTGGGGTATCATATTAGGCTGTTTATCTTATAACCCATACATTTCCCCCTATTTCTTCTTTTTGTTTTGGAATTTTATGTTATATTAGACTAGAATTAACAAAAAGCTTCCTTTTGTCAGGGTGGGGTGGGATGGGATGTGCTATCTCTTGAAGTGACCTCCCAGAACATTGTGTTTAGAAGGATTCGGAGACCATGTCTGGGCTAATTAAGAAAGAACAGAGTGACCCATTAGTGACTTCTGCCTTGGGCATTGTAGGGGCAGCAGATGGCCTGATGACCCACATTTGCCATCTCTGTATCAGACTCAGTCTAACATCCTACGACGTTTTGGAACTCTTGAATCACGATGATATCCATTGGGGTTTCGGAATCATGTACCTGAACAAAGTCTCCTATCATACCTAGCTCCACTATTTCCACTATTTAAGAGATCATATTTACTCTTTCCTACTATTGTCCCCAGGAAATATTAGCTTCCTCTTTGTGAGCTGTAATGTGTGTCATGCTAACTCAGGATGGCATTATCAGCAGTTTTGTTTAGGGGATGAAAAAATATTTTTATGGCTACAATTTGCCTCAGTGTCAGCCTTAGGAGGGTCTCTTTAACTGGGGATTAGCAGCCCTGGGCAAACTGGCCACATGGGCAAGGGTTTTGGGAAGAGCAGCACTGAAGGGACTTATTTCCCCAACCCAACGATTATGTTAGGACATATTTAATTCTTTATCCAGAGTGTGTATCATTTTGGCTTTTCCTGCTGCAAAGTTTAGGGTCCAGAGTTTTCAGGATGGAAACAGGAGAAATGCAGGGTAAGACACCTTGGTTTGGGCCGTGAGGACCCAGCTTTTGGCACAGGGTTATTTCTGGGAGAACTAGGGCTTCTCTGGTGGACTTAGGGCAGCCAGGTGAGAGCTGGAGAGGAGAAGCACTGCTCTCTGAAGGTCAAGACAGTCAGAGCCTTTTTGCTATGGATTTGGTTGATTCTCACATGCTTGTTTAATAATGAAGTTGTGGTCTTGTCAATTATTTCCAAAAAGCCTTAGGCTGTAGTCTCTTTTAAGCAGACCCTTTTGAATATAGATAAAAGTGAGGCAATCCTGTTAGCTTAGCCAAGGAGACCCTGAACCAACAGGGATCAAATGGTGTATTCCTGAATACACCCACCCATGATGCCCTCACGGCCATTAGCCGTGGATTTTTTCATGTTTCCATAGGGACCCTGTACTCTGTTGCTATGGAGTCCGACTTGGTTCAGAGAACCTACCAGTAAATACTAGGAAAGGCCCTTTGTCCACATCCCCCACCAGCAGAAATTCCAATTTTCCCACACATCTTTCGGAACCTGACTTCTGATTTCCAGCTTTGGTAGTTGGTCTCTGCTAATAGTGAAGATAGGAAATCTAGTACATAGTGCAGGAAACCTTTGTTGCCAATGCTTGCTCACTACTCAGGATTTTATAAATCGAAACCATGAATTTAGTAAACAAAACAAACAAAACAAAATGCCACTGTGAATTCAAGATAACCTCAACCTAAAAAGTTGGAAATCATGCCTGCTGCCATCAAAGATGTTCCTGTTTTTTGCTTAAGAAAGCTCAACTTTAGGGTCCCATGGAGGCAGGGTCAAAGGGAAACAATTATCTCTAAAAAATTAGTCCCTGGAATTGCAGTCTTTGCAAAGCAGGTAGAATTTTTACAGGCCTAATAATTTATGCAATCTCTTCACAGGGATAGATAATAAATAATATAAAAGCCTATAACTGAGAAACAGTTTCTATTGTACTATGGTCCAAAACTTCTTAGGGCAGAGTAATTTGAAAATAATGGAAAAATTTTGATCTAACTGCCCAACCACAAAACTTTGACATGACCAGGAGGTGACAGCACTTGCATTTTTTTAGTCTGGGAAAGTGACCATCAGCACTTTGCAGACAATCCAGTAGTAAACCTAGTGTATCTCTCAGGGCCACACACAGAGATGCTAAGTGAGATAGAAGCGACCCTGCATTGGGACCAAGATACTATTCTTTTCTTAAGTCATAGTAATAGTATTTTTTCTTGCTAAATAATTCCAAAAAAGGTTTGAGAGAAATCAGCTAGAGCATAAGACAATATACATAAAAAAATCAGACTTGTTTATTGGGTCACAGAGGGCAAGTGTTAGCTCAAGGTGGGCCTCCCTGATTTGCTGGGCACATTGTTTGGAGAGGTAAAGATAGTTATGGATAGTTTAAAGATACGGCAGCTGAACTGATCTTTAAGATTAGAAACAACAGCTAAGGTAATTTATTGCACTTAATATGTATTGGAGAGACATAGAAGTAAATGGGGACCACCTCAAATGAAATCTACTTGTGGATGGGGGAGTTGACGGGTTTCCAGGAACTTGGATCCTAGGCTTTAATCCATAGTTACGTGGTCCTAGTGTGAACTACTGAATACTCATTCTGCAGAATTCACCATTGCTTTATGTAATACGCTTGAGAAATGCCCTGGGCTTGATCCTTTTTCTTGAAGGTTTACTTTAACTTGTTAAAGGTTCTGGAAATGCCCACAGTGAAGGCATGTCTTAAACTTATTTGACCATGGACTTTCCTACATCGCCCTCTATTTTTTCAAGAATATAGTGGAAGTAATTCCACTTATTTTGGGAAATATTGCAATAAGTGATTCACTTTGATTTTTATAACCTTAGACTGGGTAATTATAAATATTTACACACTATCATACTCTATGAATCTTTAATGTCTTCTAAGGACAGAATAATATCTGTTTTTAACAACTCAAGAAAGAGAAATTTTTTGTTGAGTCATGACAGGGTATAGCAGATGTTTCCTTCCCTTTACCATGGCATGGAGAAGAGGTAGCTCTTTTACTGGCCTTGCCAGCGGGCATGGCATTGCCTGGAACTCTCCTCCAAATTTTGAACTATTATCAGAATTATTTATATATCAGAGATTTTTCACAGCAGAGTTGTCCACCAAAAGTAAGGTGGCCAATGAGTATGCATACGAAGCAGCTCTTGATGTTAAATTTAAAACCAGCTATATAAGTCACAGATTTAGCAGTCGGTTCAGGGTCAAAAACTAAAATTAAGGAAAAAGGGAAGTTATATTGAAAAAGTGACCTGTCAAAGAACTTAGATGTCCTTTATTCCATGTTCTTTTAGGACCTTCACTGATTTTCTCATAAAGCAGTCAGAGAATCTTTGTGAGAGGTGACAAATTGGCAGGTTGGATGGTCCCATATATAATCATGTTTGGTCCACATAATGCTTCACATTTTAAAAAATTGTTTCACATAAAACTTTGGATTTTCAGCTTCCATGGGAAAACCAGCAACTTGGTAACACTGGCCTGATACTCTTATGTAGCAACAGACAGGAGACATTGCAGGGAAACTGCCCCCTTTAGACAGATAAGTGCTCTGGTTTCCCCAGACCCTACCTGACTTGCATTACTCCCCTAAGTTCTCTGCCTGGCCCCTGCAAGCATCTGGGTTTGTGTTCTCTGGTTTCTGAGGGGCTGTTTCAGTAGCAAAGTGCTGTGGCCAGCTCTCTCAGATGCCTTATCCTCCCCTTTTTGAAGAAATTTTATCCTTAATTTATACATTTGGCTTAAGCCTTTGATATTGAAATTAAAATGGTCCTGACAAGGGAAATACATTTAGCAGCTATTATTAGTCATTGACTCTTGGGTATAAGGACGCTTATTCCAGAGCTGGTTTAGACAGGGAAGGAGAGTGAAAAGAGGTAAGGGCACCAAAAGAAAATGTCCAGAGACTGCCACCAAGGCAAAAATGTCAGCCTCAAATATGACTTTCCATCACCTGTTTAACTTTCTCTAGGACTGGCCTTTATTATTAACATGTGATTCAGATGTATTGGCCTACCGGAATGCAATAGGCAGACAGGGGGAAATGCCATGTGGTGGAAAACATCTGTGGGAAAGAATATTTGTGAAAGAATTCTGTGGCTCCATAGCAAGCAGTCCCACCAAGGGGAATGCCATTCTAAAAGCAGAAGAGTCTGATATGGCACTTCCCTTAGAATCATCACATTTTCCTTGCAGATATAAATGTGACAGAGACAGAAGGGAAATAATTTGTCCCCAAATGAATCTACCTTCCTTCTGGTTTATTCTCTAAATTGTATACTGATGATTTTGAAATCCTTCTAAGATTGAATCAATTTGCATTTCTATCATCAGACCTGTTTTAGGTTGAGTTGTTAGGAATTTGTGCTTAGGAAACCTCGCTTTTATTCTAGCACTTGTTAACATTTCAAAAGTATGGTCCATTAGAACCATGTTACTTAACTCTGATTCGACCTAAAGAGACACAATGCAGGAGTCTTGGCCAAAACAGATAATTCCTATGTAAGTGTGGAATTAAGCTCAAAACTCTTTCCATTTACAACTAAATGAATAGGATTACGTGCACCACAGATGGTATTTCAATCCCTTGTGTAGCATCCATTACAATAGTCTATTTTAACACAAACTGTATTTTTGTTTTACTTTGTAGAAGAATAGTTTGAGAGAACACATTGCATTGTGATTTTTTTTGTTATTAGCTTTTCCACAAATAATTATTTCTTGTGAAGGTGTAAAGTCAATATGTTTATAGGCAATGGGAGAGCCCAACCATCAATGACCACAAACTCTTATTGAAATTGCAAAGTGTGTGCAGTATTTTAGTGGTAAGTTAAGATTTTTTCCACCTGTTCTGTTTTGCAAAGGGGAGAGGGCTCTTTGCCCTGCTTTGGAAATTCTCTTCAAACTCTAGTTTTTTGGTTTTTTTTTTCTTCACATTTTACTGAGGTATAATGCATATACAATAAACTGTATATATTTAAGTATACAATTTGGTAAGTATTTACATATGTATACCCATGAAACCATCACCACAATGATGATAGTGAATTTATTCATCACACACAAATGTTTCTTCATGCCACTTTATAATTCCTCCCATTCATTCCTCCCTGCTTCCCTCTTCCCTGGGCAACCGCTAATCTGCTTTCTGCCACTCCAGATTCGTTTGTATTTTCTAGAACTTTGTATATATGGAATTATACAGTATGTTCCTTTTTCTTCTGGTCTCTTTCACGCAACATAATCCTTTTGAGATTCACCCATGTTGTTGCATATATCAGTAGTTCATTCTTTCTTATTACTGAGTAGTTTTCAATTGTATGGCTATACCATGATTTGTTTATCCAATTACATACGTATGGATAATAGGATTTCAAATTTTTTGCTGTTACAAATAAAGCTTCTCTGAACATTTGCGCACAAGTCTTTAGAGAGCTATTATGCTTTCTTTTTCCTTGGGTAAATCTACAGGAGAGGAGTGACTGAGTCATTTGGTAGGTGTATGTTCAACATATGAAGAAACTGCCAAACTGTTTTCCAAAGTGGTTGTCCATTTTACATTCTCACTGGCAATGTCTAAGAGTTCCATTTCCTGCACATTCTTGCCGACACTTGGTATGGTCAGTTGTTTTAATTTTAGACATTTGAATAGATGTATAATGGTGTCTTACTTTGGTCTTAATTTGTAGTTCCCTAATGATGGGCATCTTATCATGAGCATATTTGCTATCAGTGTATCTTCTTTGGTGAAGTGTCCAAATTTTTTGTCCATTTTTGAAAATTGGGATGTTTGTTTTCTTATTATTGAGTGTTCTTTATATATTCTGGATACAAGTTCTTTATCAGATTTTTTTGGGGAAATATTTCTTCCAGACTATGGCTTATCTTTTCATTTTCTTAATGGGGTTTTTTGAAGAGCAAAACTTTTAATTTTAATGAAGTCTGATATTAATTTGTTCTTTTTCAGATTGTGGTTTGAGTATCATATCTAAAAAATCTTTACCCAACTCAAGCTCACAAAGCTTTTCACCTATGTTTTCTCCTAGAGGTTTTATACTTTTAGGCTTTCTATTTAGATCTTTGATATATTTTGAGTTAATTTTTGTACATGATGTGAGATTATGGGTCTGAGTTTATTTATTTGCATATGCATCTGCAATTTTCCAGCATTAAGACTGTTCTTTTTCTACTGAATTGCCTTTGTGTTTTTGTCACAACTCTGTTGTGCATATATGTGTTAATTTATTTCTGAACTCTCTATTCTGATCCTTTCTTCTATTTTGTTATATTTGTACCAACACCACACTGTCTTGATTGCTGTAGTTTTATGATAAGTCTTGCTCAGGTAGTGTTGGTCCTCTTTTTCAAACTCATATTACATATGTAAATATCCTTGGCATTTACATATGAGTTTTCAAATCAGCTTGTCAAGTTTTACAAATACTCCTGTGATTTGATTAGGGTTGCATTGAATGTGTAGGTCAATTTGATAAGAACTGATATCTTTGCAATATTGAGACTTTTGAACTTGTTTATAAACAAAGTCTATCTCTCTATTTATTTAGAGATAATACATATATTCTTCTGATGTTAGGTGAACTATACAAGAAATGTATAAATAGGTGAACTTGGTTGATAGTTTTGTTCAATCTTCTTTAATTTCTCTCAGTAAAATTTTGGTATAACTATCTTTCACATCTTTTGTCAGATTTATCCCTATTCCATTTTTATGCTGTTATAAATGGCTTTTTAATTTCATTTTCTGATTGTTCATTGCTACTATATAGAAATGTAATTGAGTTTTGTATATTGATTATCTGCAGCCTTGTTAAACTCACTTATTTTTAGTAACTTTTTTTGTAGATGCCATCAGATTTTCTACATAATCCTGTTGTTTTAGTTTGCCAAAGGGGTGCCAATGCTAAGTACCAGAAATGTGTTGGCCTTTATAAAGGGTATTTATTTGGGTTAAAATCTTACAGTTCCAATGCCGTGGAAAGTCCAGCTCAAGGCACCATAAAAGGTGCTTTCTCACCAAAGTCAGTTGCTGGTGATCCTGGCGTGTTGGCATGTGGTGAATCAAGATGACAGGCAATCTTTGCCTGGCCGCTGCCTTCCCCTCTGCGCTTCCTCTCTTAGGCTCAAGTGCTCTGCTTTGTTCGCAATTTCAGCTGGCATAGGGCTTATCTCTTACTGGCTTCTCTATATCAGTCTTGGCTGTTAGGCGCTCTTCCCAAGATCAGCTGTAAGCTATTAGGCATATAACGAGGATGGTCTCCTCTTGAGCTGCGCCGTGGGCCCAGCCTCTTGGGGACTTTGTGCTTAAGCAATCTTCTCTCTCACACTGCAGAATCAAATTCGCTGGCTCCTATTTTTTTCTCTCTGTATGTGTGAGTCCATTTATATCAGACTCAGCAATGGGGTGGGGACTCAAGCTGAGTCACATCTCACTGATGTAGTACAATCAAAAGCCCTAAACAATCTTACCAGGTAATCTAATCAAAGACCTCTCAACTGAATTTAATACAATCAAAGGGTATCACCCCAGAAGAATAGATTAGTTTACAGACATAATTTTTCTCTTTTTGGGATTCATAAAATAACCTCAAACTGCCACACGTGGTCTATAAATAAAAGCAGTTTTACTTCTTCCTTTCCATGCTGGAAAGAATTTTATTACTTTTTCTTATCTTAGTGCACTTGTTAGAACCTCTAGTACAATGCTGAATAGAAGTTGTAAGAGCAATATCCTTGTCTTGTTCGTAATGGTAGGGGGAAAACATTCAATCTTTTACCACTGAGTATGATGCTAGTAGCAGGTTTTTTTATTTTGCTTTTGAAGAAGTTCCTTTCTATTTCAAGTTTGCTGAAAAAAATTTTTTTTATCAGAAATGGATGTTGGGTTTTGTCAAATGCTTTTATTGCATCTGTTGTTTATAAGCATATGGGTTTTACATTTTAGTTTATGAATATAATGAATTACATACCCTACTTGGCCATGAAGTTTAATCTTCTTTATATAGTGGTGGATTACATTTGCTAAAATTTTGTGCAGAATCTTTACATCTATTTTAATGAGGGAAATTTGTTTGTAATTTCCTTTTATTGTAAATTTCTTTTCTTGTTTAGGTATCAAGATAATTTTAGCCTCATAGAATGAGTAGGGATGTATTCTCTCCTCCTCAATTTTCTGAAAGAAGTTGCAGAGGTGATGATATTTCTTCTTTTAATGTTTTGTAGAATTCACCAATGAAGTCATCTGGGGCTGGGGTTTTACTTGTAGGAAAGTTTTTAACTAAAATTTAATTTCTTTAGTACACATATAGGGCTATTCAGGTTCTTTATTTTTACTTGGGTGTATTGGTTTGCCAAAGGGGTGCCAATGCAAAATACCAGAAATCAGTTGGCTTTATAATGGGTATTTATTTGGGGTAAAAACTTACAGTTCCAAGGCCATGAAAAGTCCAACTCAAGGCACCATAAGAGGTGCTTTCTCACCAAAGTCAGCTGCCATGTGTTGAAGCAAGATGGTGGGTGATCTCTGCTTGGTCTCTGCTTTCCATCCAGGCTTCCTCTCTGTGGCTCAGTTGCTCTGCTTTCTTCCTGATTTCAGCTGCAAGCTGGCATGGGGCTTGTATCTTAGGGCCTCCTATATTAGTCTCAGCTGTTCTGCTCTCTTCCCAATTTCAGCTGTAAGCGATCAGACAAATGGTTCATCTCTCCCGGGGCCTCAGCTGTTTGAGCCTTCTTTCTGTCACATGGCAGGATAAAAAAATGACAGAGCTCTCCCTGTGTCTGTCTTGGTCTTTCTCTGTCTCTCCATTTATATCAGACCCAGTAAGAGAAAGGAGACCCAACATGAGTTATGCCTTACTGATGTAGCCCAATCGAAAGCCCAGTAAACCAATCTTATCAAGTAATCTAATGAAAGGCACCTCAGCTGAATTTAATTCATTCAAAGGGTATCACATCCAGAGAAACAGGAAATGGATTATTCTAATCTCTTACTTTAATTTTGTCTATTTCTCACTGCAGTTTTTGAAAGTCTGTTATTAGGTGCATTCATGTTTAGGATTAATATGTCATTTTAATGAACTGACCACTTTATCATTATGAAGTTAGCTTCTTTATCTCTAGTAATATTCATTGCCCTGAAATTTTCTTTGTTTGATATTAGTATAGCTACTTCAGATTTCTTTTGATTAATATTAGCATGGTATGACTTTTTACATCATTTTACTTTTAACATACTTAGGGCTTTTATATTTGAAGTATGTTTCTTGTAGCAGATTATAGTTGGGTATTGCCTTTTTATCAGTCTGACAATCTCTGCCTGTTAATTGAGGTGCTTAGACAATTTACATTTAATGTAATTATTGACATCGTTAGGTTTAAGCTGGCTTCTGGCTATTCATTTTCAACTTTCCCCATCTGTTCTTTGTTCCCATTTTCCTCTTTTTCTGCCTTCTTTTAGGTTGAATATTTTTTATGATTCTACTTTTTCTTTGTTGGTTTATGAGCCATAACTCTTAGATTTGCCGTTTTGTGGTGGTTGTAGGGTTTACTGTATGCATATTTATGCATGTTTAACTCCTCTCATATTATAATTTGAGCCAAAATGGAGCTTCAGAAAGAGGATAGAATATGTATCTGATGCCAGGTTTTTTGGTACCCCTCATATCTTTTGGCCATCCCGTTTGAACTTTGGTTGTAACTTCTTTACTTCTAAGGTATGGTGGAAACTCTGAGTTTGTGCATCTCCTTCTCATAGGGATGGACCTTTAATTTATTCTGCTAGTTTTGATATTTATTTAATTTAGTAACTGACTCATCTGAAAGATCTTCTGAAGGGGCATTGTATTGGTTAGGAATCAGGTTGGCTGCAAAAAATAGAGATCTGAAAAATAGAAGCATAAACATACTAGGACTTTATTTTTCTCATGTATTAAGAAGTCTAGAAGTGGGTGATTGCTGACATTTGTTCCTACATACAATGAATTCAGAGCTAAGGGTTTCATGATGTTTTTTGGTCCTTCCCTCAGAGTTAACTGATGGCTTTTACAGATTTAGCCTTTTTATTCACACATCAGGCATCAGGGGGCAGGAAAAGAAGGGGAATAACATTTACTGATTGAGTCTGTCCTCATGCACTGTTTTCTACACGGACATGTCAATCTAGAAAGGAGGCCAGGAAATGTCGTTTATTGCTGTTTCCATGTCTGTTCTAATAAAATTGGGGTTCTGTTAATAAGGATGCAGAGAAGAATAGATATTGGGCATATAATTAGCAGTGTCTGCCAACGACATGGCTAGTAATGGTTCTTTCTACTTATCCTTAAGAATTACGAAAGTCCTATCAGGAATGGAGGGAGAAGACTTTTATATATGAATTTTTTCCTTAACATTTACTAAATGCAAACTTCAAGGTTCCTGGTGTTTTTTCACTCTCTCCTTGACTGATCAGCCTTGTGAACCACTGGTGGTTGTGAGAAAAGAGCTCACCATCTCTGCCCCTATCCCCAGTAGTAGGTTAGGCAACTTGGGGATGGGCTGCATGGAGGATATAGTGTGAGGCAGCCCAAGTTGGCTACTCTTCCTGCAAATTTATTAAAAAGGTGTCTACTTCCTTAGTTCAGATATTCTCTCTTTCATGAGACCCTTTTAATTAATTCCACCCCAGTTGCAATTAATTGCTCCCTCTCCTGAGTTCCCATAATATTTTTCATAACAGCTTTATTGAGAATGCACATACCATACACCTCACCAATTCAATGTTGTTTTTGTACAAGCATCACCACAAGTTTAGAATATTTTCATCACCTTGAAAAGAAACCTCATGCCAATTAGCCATCACCTCCCATTTCCCTGCAAATCCCTCAGCCCTAGGCAACCACTAATCTACTTTCTGTCTATAGATTTGTCTTTTCTGGACATTTCATATAAATGGAATCACATAATATTGTCCCACGGTAATTTGTTCATACCTCTATTATTACCCCCCTGTGTTTACTGGGTTTGGGGAACCTACATCTGACTTCCTCTGCAGACTTAGAGTTCCTAGTCACAATCTTTGTCTCATAGCAGTGCTTAGCAATATGTCTGCTGCATCAGTAAATATTAAATGGAAAAGACAAGAGAATTCACTTCCCTTTTATAACAACACAATAGAGTAAGCTGCAGTGTGATGTTGGAAAAAAAAAAGGGCTCCTATTTGTACTGAACCTTGTAGTAGCAATTAAATTCCATAAAGTCTTTGCATTTAATTGGCCTCAGACAAAAGTATGGAGGGAATAAAGTTTATGTTGGAAGTCAGCTATCTGTTTGCTTTCTTCCTCATCAGCATC
>JAQZBX010023198.1:0-31014 GCA_029593785.1 Cabassous unicinctus | reverse complement strand
TTTTCAATAATATTGAAAACCTTCCCTATATGCTTCAAACAATAACCACCTCCCAACATATTCACCCTCATTCTGATTTTCTATCCTCATACATTAATTTTGCCACATCTTAAAATTCATAAAAATGAAAGAAATTCGACTTTACATTTTGGTGCTTGCATTGTTTGCTAAAAATGTTGTCTTGAGATTCATTTTTTTTTGTTTCCTTAGATCAGCAGTACCCTTGTTTTTCATCACTGAGTTCTTTAAGAATGAATGGTTGCATTAAAAAATATTTATTTATGTTCCTCCTGGTAAAAACTTGGGTCCTTCAATTTTGGTGTATTATGACCCAAAAATATTATGAGTATCCAGGTACATGTACTTCATATAAGGACATGTTTTTTTTTCTCCTAGGTGATAGAAAAGGAAAGCTTAATCCCAAAATATCCTTTACATCCCACTAAATGCTGCATCATCTCAGCTGCATTTGGGGCATTTGGTTCCTCTGTACTTCTTGAAGTGCTCCCATCATTTACTTCTAGTTCACCATATTCTCCTTTTTCTTTTTATCATCTGGACACACTAGCCTTTCTATCTCAGTCTCCTCTGCTGGTTCCTGTGTTTTTACAAAAATCTCTAAGCATTAGTTTTTCCCAGGGCTTCAACTTGGACCTCATTCCATCCTCAGAAATTGAGTCACTTACTTATCATTGATAACTCTTGGCTTTAAATACCATCAATATTGGCATGAGTGCTAACTATATTTATCTAATCCAAAATTTTCCACACAGCCTAGATCTACACAGAGCTGTGTCTAGGACATCCCACTTCAGTGTCTAGTGTGCCAACACCAAACTCTAGACTCCTTCCCAAACTTCCTCCTCCTTGGTCTGTTCCTGTTCCATGTACAGGATTTCCATCATGGTAGTTGTTCAGGCTAAAGCTTTGTGGCCCTTCTTGACTTCTCTCTTTCCATGTCATATCCATCTTTCACATCCTGTGCTCATCTAACCCTTTGTCATTTGCCTCCACCCTTCTGCCCTGGTTAGAGCTTACTTCATCTCTGAGAGGATGATGATGGTTATCTCCTAACATCCTCCTTCTGTCTCAGCCTTACAGTTTCTTAATTCATGAAAAAAAAAGTGTATTTTTCTGTTTGCAGTGTTTTATATATATGCCTTAAGTAAAAGTATGCATTATATATACATTAAGAAAAATTTCTTATTCATGATAATGAGGTTGTCAATATCATTGTTGATAATTTTTCTTCCTATCCCATCACTTGCTAAGACAGTAGTTCCAAATACCCTATTAGCATTTGGATTTCACTCTTACATGTGGAAATACTGTCAATATGTGAAAGCCAGCAAGTAGTTGCACATCAGTTTTAGTTTGCTATGTTTTTATGGTAATTTAGACATTTTAACATTATGAAAGGACACTGCATTTCTGGTACATTTTCCTTAAAGTTTAGTGACCTTGCTATTGTCATACTGACACAAAATTTGCTGATATTTGTGTTTTTCTGTGATTATATAAAATCCATATTTTACTGCCAAACTTGCTGTTTTTCTTGGATGAATTTTTAGGAGGTATCCGAGATTGAACCCAGAACTTTGTATATGGGAAGCAGGCACTCAATCATTTGACCTATATCTGCTACCCCTTAGATGGGTTTTAAAATAAAACACATTGTGTTTCTTTGTTTGTTTGCCAAATCCCTTTGAAAATTTTGGTAAGGTGGAATATTTAAAAGAATATATGGAGAAGCATCTTAAGACATTGGGCTGGGCAAAGGGACCTAATTTAACTCAAAGTGTATACAATGAAAGAAAAAAAGAGATAAATGGAAACTCCTCACAATCCAAACATTTGTGCTTGAAAAGTCTGGTCAAGAAAGCAGCATACATCTTGGGAGAAAATACTTGGAAACCACATAGCTAATAAGGGTTTACACTCCAAAATATTTAAAGCAATTCTACAACTCAAGAATAAAAAACAAACAAAATGGCAAATGGGCAACATTCCCTGCCCAGGAGTGCTGGCCTGCACAGGAGTCCTGGCCTTCCTGGAGTGCTGGTCTACAAGGAGAGCTGGTGCAGTAAGATGACACCTCAAAAAGAGACACAAAGGAGGGACTATGAGAGATGTAGAAAACCAGGGAGCTGAGGTGATGCAAGAGAATGAGCACCTCTCTCCCACTCCAGAACATCCCAAGATCAGTTCTGGATGCCCTCTAAAGAGAAGACAGGAAGACACAGAAGAACACACAGAGAGCAGACAGGAGGGCAAAACAAAGGAGGGTGAAGGGTGGGGAATAAATAAATAAATCTTTACCAAAAAAAATGAGAGACAAAATAAAGCAGGGTGCAGAGGTGGTGCAAGCAATTAGGCACCTCCCCCCACATGTGAGTTCCCAGGTTCAGTCCTCTGTGCCTCCTAAAAAAAAGAAAAGACCAGCACACAACAAACAAAGATAGCAAATGCAAACAATGAGGGGATGGGGAGAAATAAATAAATAAAATAAATCTTAAAAAAGAATATTTTATAAAGAAAATCATTTCCATATGGATTACATTGATATAGAATTTCTCCCCTGTATTAGTTCTCTGGATTATTTAAAAGTTAGTGCTCTGGCAATGAGATTCTTCTACATTTGATACATTTATATTGTGAATTCTCTAAAATGTCACAATAGGACAGATTTTTTGACTCATGCCTTTCCCATTGATCATTTATATGGTTTCTCTTCAATGTAAATTTGCATAGGTCAACTGAAGCATGAAGCATAATTGAAGGCCCTTCCACACTGATTACAGACATCAGGTTTCTCTCCCATGTGAGTTCTTTTAAAGGAATACAAATTAACAATCCAGCTAAGTGCTTCCCATTTTCACATAATTTATATCATCTACCTCCAATGTTAATATTGGCATCCATAAAATCAATTCTTTCATAGTACTCTTTTCCATATTCATTGCATTCGTAGAGTTTCTCTCCAGTGTGAATTTTCTCAAGTTGTCTAAGATTAGAGGAACAATGATAGGCTTTCCCACATAGATGACATTCGTATGATTTTCCTCCAATGTGAATATATTCAAGTTGATTAAATGATGACTATTCACTGAAGGATTTTTCACATTCATTTGTGATAGAGGGTTTCCTAAACTTATGGATTAATATATGTTGGGTCAATGGGGAACTCTGAGGAAACCTTATGCAAAAGCATTGCATTCAAAGTATTTCTCACCAGTGTGAAATCTGTTCTGTATATGAGGAGATGAGAGGTTGCAAAAGGTTGTTTCACATACCTTTTTTCATTAATTGCTCTACATAGAGGAATGAAAATGTTGAAAAAGAATCAAAGTTTATGTAAGTCTATTTCAAATACTGACCCTTGTCATGGTTAATTTCATGTATCAATTTGACTAGGTTATGGTTTTAATTGGTTAAACAACTCCTGGCTTGATTGTTACGGTGAAGGCATTTCATAGATGGAATTTCATCAAAATCAAAATCAGTTTCGGACTGGCTGTAGCTCAGTGGTTGAGCACCCACCTTGCATGTACAAGGTCCAGGGTTCAATCCCTGGTACCTACTAAAAATAGAGAGACTGACAGACAGATACCTAGATAAAATGTGAAAAGCCAGAGGCTTAAAAATAAAAGAAAAATTCAAAATCAATTGATTGTTTCTTACTGATTGTATGTTCTATCAACCAAGGAGTTTGCCATCATCAATTTGTGCAGCCTCCTCATCCAATCAGTAGGAGGAATTAAAAAGCAAAAACTGAGGATTTCATAGCTCATAAAGAAGAAATTCTCCCTCTACTTCAACTAGCCAGTTTGCCCTGCGGAGTCCAACTTCACAGTGATCAGCTTCCAGCTTCCACCCTGCCTTGCAGAATTCAGATATGGCAGTTCCCACTTTACATGAGCCTATTCTTATAATGTTAATATTCTTTCTATGGAGAACCATGACTAATACAACCCTTAAATGGAAAAAGACAGGAAATTGAGGAATAAAGCAGGTATTGGAAAATTAGGAAAGAATACCTTGGTTAAAATAAGAGAAAAATAAAATGAAGATGGGATGTTGGGGAGGTCAAGACAGGGGAATTCATGAAAGAGGATGACCAGGATAAATACTATTATGGAATCATTAACCCCAATATGTACATGAACATTCCTTTCCTGAGGCCAAGCTATTTAGAGAAGAACCTAAGAATAGAGATTGATAAATGCAAAATATAACGACATCATCTTTACAATTTTCTCCCAGTGTCCTTGCTACCATTTCAGAAAATATCATTCATTCAAGAAAATCTAAAGTTGACATTACCAAGTTCTTGTACTCCCACTTAGTAGGCTCCTCCTCATATTGAAGCACGAGTTCTTTAAGCTCACCTAGACTCTTGCCTTGGAGAAGTCCTCTTCCTTCCCTACACAGATCATTTCCCTGATCCAATGGTGAAATTACATCTGATTTGCAGACAGAGACCCTGTACATAGATGGTGCATTCACAGCTGAGTCTTCAAGTCCAAGGCTGGCTACCAAGGGAAAATAAGGAGAACACTGCAGGTTGGTATAGAAAGAAGCACATGGACAGCACTTCACTTATAAAGGAGGCACACCTGGCACTGCACCAAAGAAAATAAGGTCCTCTTGATGATGTCCAAGTCTAATTTCCAAGACATCATATAGAATCCTCAATGATTTAAACTCTGTAGAAATTATATCACTTATTTTAATGAATCCACTAAACATAAATAAGCTCTACCAGAATATTATAAATTCTATGTGTATAGCTCAAACACCAACTTTGTTCCTACAGGAGAAAATAACTTAGTTTTTAATGCATTTATTTATTCATTCAAAAAATATTTGACTTCCCAGCACTGTCCTGGGAACTGAAGAATATGTAGTAAGAAAGGGTTGATATTTTGGTTAGGAACACTCATTCTACTGAAGTGACAAACCATATACAAGTCATTAAAGACTTTTTTTTCATGTAGATATTAGTTCTATGAAACAATCAGGGAAGAAGAGGAGTGGAATGGAATATGGGGAAGATGTTCTGAATACTTGTTGATACATATAAACAATGTTGTCAGAATCATGCACTGGGACCAGATGACTATTTTCCAGCATGACATCTTTGAACAGCTTTCTCTTGGATCTGCCATGCATGGCCCACTCTTCCTGGATGAAGTTTATAGCTACAGCATCAAAAGTCACTGATTCCTAAACAATAGTGGAGAGTATACTAAATACATGGCCATCCTTACCAATGTCCAAAGACTGACAGAACTAGAAAATGGACACTATATTTTTAGAAAGCTCAGAATGTATTTTAGGTTCCAATCAAATGTTTCTCTGGACTGACTTGGAATATTCACATTCTGAACAGCTTTTAACTGCATTATAAAGGAATAATACATAACATATTCTGTGAAATATTCTAGTCATTTGCCTATAAACTTTCAATAAAGTGGTGACTTCTAAGTTGTTGTTGATAAAATTTGTATTTGAAAATCCATAGCTAAAACACCCCTCTTCACCAATTTTAAGTAAATACACAAGTTTATCACAAGACAAGCAACTTCTGTCACCTATAACTTTTTAATAATATCTACAGGTAGTTTATTTTCCTATATGATCTTCAGAATCCTCAATTCTCAAATGGTTCACCAATTTGTTAGGAGTGCTGAGAGATCCAATGAACTAATGTGTAAAATGATTCCTATCTATAAAAAATTTATTAAATAGAGGTGATAGGTCTCTTATTATTTAAAGTGGCCAAAATATTGAACCAGCATTCTTCAGAAATGAAAAGATTTCCTAGAGGCCTGGAGTTTTAGTTTCCTATGCTGCTTCATCAAATACCATGAAACTGAATTGGCTTAAATCATGAGAATTTATTAGCTTACAGTTTTCAGGCCAAGAAATTGTCTTAATAAACCCAATGAAGGTATCATCAAGAAGATGCAATGTTTTCTTCCCATAGACCAGCTACCAGCAATCTTTAGTATCTCCTTTCCCTTGTGGGATTTGTTGATTTCAGCTTCTTGCTTCCCTTGCTTTCCCTCTGTGACTGAATTTCATTTTCCTATAAAGGACTACAGTAAGAGGATTAAGACCCATTCAGATTGTGGTGGCTCACACCTTAACTGTAGTAACCTCATCCAAAGATCCTATTTACAATGGGTCCGTAACCACAGGAGTGGGTTAAATTGAAGAACATGTTTTTTCTGGGATACATACAGCTTCCAAACACCACACTTGAGGTAAACATCTCATCTCTACATATCTGAGATGTTCATTTTAAGGTATAAGGGCAAAGAGTTCAGGAGGACAAGCCAGGGGCTCTTCAGACTGTTATACTGAAGACCGTGGTAGCTTGCTATGACATGATGTCTGCCATTCTCAATTTTCTTGGGACCTAAAAGGACCTATTCTCTCTCTCTCTCTTTTTTTTTTTTTTGTATTTTCATCTCTTCTCTATGATTAAGAGAATATAAGATTCTTGATTGGTTCTCACTTTTAAGAGTTAAGTCATTTTACAATCATGTTTACTCCTCTATTTATTTTCAAAATCTTTTAATGCCACTTGGTTCAATAGGGAAAAAGTTTCACAGTGACCCATGGTCCTATTTTGAAAATATTCAAACCTGACAACTTTTTGACATTTTACCTTTCCAAAATCAAACCCTAAATCACATCTTTTTGATATAGGAATTTTTCTTTTACTTTTTAAAAGAGAGGTTCTAGAAATAGGTTTATTTGATATGTTATGATTTGCATAAGAAGTGTTGCCAAATTAAAAAGGATTTTCTAAACTTCTTTTAAGTTTGTATAGGTAAAATGTTATTAATGTAAACATTTCAGAATTTGTATAAACTTCCTAGAGATTTGTAAATGTCTTCACTGTCCATGAGATGTCATAATACTGATCTGCCTGATTTTGACAACAGTATAGTGTTATTGGTCATAATTTCACAGAAGCAACCAAATTTCCTTCTCAATTGCATTAGTGTTGTAATGAACTTTCATCAGAACTTTCACTTTTATAAAACAGTAGTAAGTTAACTGGGTTGTTTTAAGTATTTGGTCATCAATGATCCATTTTAATTATGAAACTTCACAGAAAACACTTGTAATCAGCTATAGGCCAGATTGCATCATATTAAACAAAGGGACTCTCTCAGAAATCCATGGAAAGTAATATGCTAGGTACTCTGGGGCACAGGTTTCTAATGACATTCCTTAAATAACTTTGGAGACCAAATCCCTGGACTAAGTCAAGATCCCAGAACACTAGCTAAGAAGCCAATGGGTTCATGCAACTGAGAGGACCATGGTCTAATTTTACCCAGGACTGAAGGAACTGATAAAGAATGAAATGTGAAAGAAACAAAATACTACTGAAATTTGCAAGAGAGAAGCAACGTTCATGTATAAGGGAACCCCAAAAAACATTAAGTGCCAATTTCTCATCAGAAATGTTGGAGGCAAGAAAGCAGTGGGAAGAAATATTTACAAAGTGCTGAAAGAAAATCATTAGAACCAAGAATTTTATACCTAGAGAAGCTCTCTTTCAAACACATTTTTAATATTTTTTGGTATGTAATTCCACATACAAAACATACCATGCAAATGCCTTAAAGTAATCATAAATGTATGGTTTGGAACTCAAAAGAAATGAAGATGCAATCTGTGACAAGAACTTCATAGAAAGGGAGGTTGGAGGAGTGCCTGAACATAGTTTGTGGATGATATTCAAGTTAGGTAGGTGTAGGAGTTTGGCAGTATTTATGAATTTCAAAAATAGATATTGGATTATGTTTGTGAACTAGTCTTTTCCTCTGGGCATATTAGATTATATTGGATTCAGAGGTTTATTTGATTGGATAATGATTAGGGTTTTGGTTGGGCCACTTCAGTGGGGTGTTGAATCCCTGTCCTTTAATGGGTGGGGACTCACAGATAGAAAACATGGCAGAAGACAGAGATGGAGTTGATATCAAATTTTTCAGCTGGATCCCCAGGAAGTAAGCACACAAAGGAGCTTGATTGTGAGGAAGGAAAGATGGCCCCAGGAAAAGAGATGAGCCATATGCCTGATAGTCTACAGCTGGTCTTGTGGAGAGAACAAGCAGCAGTGCCTGCAGTGAAACAAGCCCCAGAGAGAAAGACAAAACCGTGAATACCTGAGCATGGAGCCTCAAGAGGAAGAGGAAGGCTGAACATCAGCAGCCGTCTTGCTCCAACACATGGCAATAGACTGTTGAGGGCAGTAAAATATGCTTTATGGCCTGGTAATTATAAGCTTCTATGCCAAATAAAATCTCTTTTAAAAACCCACCAATGTCTGGTATTTAACATCAGCACCCCTTTTGCTGAATAATACATTAGGTATCAAATCTAAAGACATTGTTATAAATTTGAGATGTTAAATTAACCCCCATTGTAACCACAAAGAAAATATCATAAAACTTAGCAAAAAAGTAAATAACTGATTCTAAGTAGTTTACTACAAAAGATGAACTAAATACAAAAAGAGGCAGTAAAGAATGAATTGATGAAATATGAAGTGGCCTGTATCCATTATTGCAAGATCATGCTGAACAATTTTTATGCCCTTAAAAAAGACCTACAATCCATCTATTCTATTTTTCCCTCCCCCCTCCCTTTGAACCTATGGTAACGACTAAGTTTCAACTTTTGAAGAATAAGATTTATAGTTACTTGCAATAATATTGAGGGCTTGACATATTGGTAAGTTTTATTAGGCACTGCCTATGTTCTCAAGGGATTCTTGTCCCTCTAACCAAGAACACAGCAAGATTTCCTGTGGTGAGAGTTTGATATTTTCTTTATTATTTTGTGGTCTCCACACACTGACATAACACACTATGACAAAACGAACACTTATATATTGCATAGAAGCCTGGTCCAGGTGCACCCTGTCCCATGTATTCCCCCACATCCAACACCCCACATCAGTAACCCTCCACTGCAATATTTGCCAAAATAACCTTCCCAACATTGTAGCTTTAACCACAGACCTGCAAAACACCAGAATCGACCTGCCCCTTTCCCTGACCCTCCCCCTATTTCCGTGGATAGTCCAATCCAAACCTCCCAACATACTTCCATCACAGACAAGCACCACTGAACCCAATCACATCATTGCACCACTGTCACACTCACCCACTGCACAAGTATACCCTTCTACCTTATCATAGATTTTGCCCCTATGAGCATCAGCTCACCATCCTCTACTCACTTTTGTCAAAACCTATAAAATGTACTATCCAAAATGTAAACCATAATGTAAAACATTAACCATGGTTAGTGGCAATGTTTCAATGTTTGTACATGAACTGCCGCAAATGTACCATCTGCATATAAAAGGTTATTAATAGGGGAGAGGGGGAAAGAGGGAGGGCGAAGGATGTATGGGAATCACATGTATTCTCTATGTGAATTTACTGTATCCTAAAGCTTCTTTGAAGATAAAATGAAAAAATAAAACAATGGGGGGGATATATGGAAGAAAATATCACTGTACATACAAGACAACAGATCTTACAGTGATGAAAGACACAATGTCTAAAATTTTTCTTTTAATAATTTCAAATTCTCAAAATTTTTTTGTTTTGTATTGGTTATATTTAAAAGTATATTTTATTTTCTTATTAATTTTATTTAGTTATTTTCTTGGTTTCATTTCTGGAGAAGTTTTGGATCACCAAAGGGTCACAGCAGTAGTAGAGAGGATCACAGGTGCAGGATGTCAGTGTTGCAGGAATGCCTGGGAAGGGGTTCACCTGAGCATGCTTCTAAGGCATATGAATATGTTCAAGTGTTCATGGGACATTGTCTCAGTGGGTGGAGATGAAAGAATATTGAATTCCCATCCTGGGGAGTTCTGCTACATTCTCTAATATGGGAGCTAGAATTCTTTGATTGCAAGGGTACTGTCTAGTGAAGGAAGACAAATCTTTTGCCAGGTCCTTGATATTGATGACTGCACTTATGAACCTCTTCTTGTGAAATTGAAACTTAGCCTAGTATTATATACTGCTTAAGATTTATCTCCTGAAAGCCTCTTTGTTCCTCAAATGTGGACTCTCTCTAAGCCAAACAGCATATTCATGTACTACATTCCCCCAAAGTGGGATATGACTCCTGGGGATGAGCTCCCTGGGACTGAGGGATTTTTACCAAGCACCAACTAACAATGCATCTGGAAAAAGGGGGAAAATGATAAACAAATGAGTTTTTATGGCTAAGAGATTTCAAAGAGTGGGGAGGTCATACCAGAGGTTACACTTATGTAAGTCTCAGTAGGATCTCATTGATTGCCACAGTAAACAGTGTCTCAAACAGCAGGGCTCCCGGGGGCTCTAGAGACATCCAGAAACAATAAGACAGCTATGGAATTCAGCACCCTGTCTGTTGGCCATATTTTGGAATTTATGTTTCCCAGTATAACAGAGTTGCACTCATTTATGGTTTCCCTACACATGCCTTTTCTGCCCCTTCTATTTGAACCTATAGTTAGTACTTTACTTGATAAGTGTAGGTCCAAAAGACTTAAACTTTTTCCACCTATGTGCCAGTTGAGCCCTGAATTTCAGCAGTGTTCCAACACCTACTCTCCAGTCATTGGACTCACCCAGGACAACTAACCAGGAGATGATGGTGGACAATGCCTAATCCAAGGAACAGAGAGTGTCTACAGCTACAAGCAAGATAGTTCCTTCCATCTGCACCATGGCATCTAAGCCCCCTCTCAATTAGAAGCAGAGTGGCCACCACCATCCTCAAATTGTCAAGTCTGGAGAATGAACAATGGACTGTAGTAGACTTATTATCATTATACTATAGATTTAATATTCTTCTAGCAATTGAAGAACTCATATCATTGATGTAAAGAGAGTGACCTTTTGGCTAGGACTTTTAAACTGAAAGCCCAAAAGAAATGGAGGGCTGGAATAATGCTATGTAACAACTAGACCTGGCAGACTTATATAGATGTATATAACAGGGCATGTGTATGTGTGTGTGTGCCAGAAATATGCAGGCCAAATCTGTTTGAAAACAACAGAGTACATATTCTTTTCAAGTGCACAAGGATCATATCCGAGGATAGGCTAAATGTTATTTCACAAAACAAGTCTCAATAAATTTAAAAAGATTAAAATCATATAAAGTATCTTATATGACCACAAGGAAATGCAATTAAAAATCAGTAACAGGAGAACTGGAAAATTCACAAAGTGTGGGATTTAAAAAATACACTCTTCAAGACCCAATGGGTCAAAGAATTCACCAGTACATTTGGAAATATATAGAGATGAATGCAAATTAAAAAACAATATGCCCAAACTTATGACAAATATTAGATAGAATGACAAAAAAAAAACAAAACAAAACATGGAGAGAATGCAAGTAATAAAAATCATGGGCATTGAAAAGGGGGAATATTACTGCTGACCATACAGATATAAAAAGGATTATAATAGCATATTATGGATCATGTATGCTAAAAATTAAATAACCTATATGAAATGGACAAATCCCCAGAAACACACAAATATTGACTAAACTGACTCAAGAAGAAATAGACCATCTCAAAAGACCAAGAACAGGTATGGATTATCTTAGTTATCAAAAACCTCCAAATGCCAACGGTTTAATATCCATGATATGCAAAAAGATCTTACAACTCAATGATAAAAAGACAAACGATCCAATTAAAAATGACAAATGACTTGAAAAGACATTTTTCTAAAGAGGAACTACAAATGGAAAAAAACATTAAAAAAAGTTCAACATCACTAGCTATTATGCAAATGCAAATGAAAATTACAATATGATAGTATTTCATACCTATTCGAATGGCCAGTGTTAAAAAGAAAACACAGAAAATTACAAGTGTTGGAGAGGATATGATGAAATAGGAACACTTATTCACTGTTGTTGTGACAGTAGAATGGTATAACTGTTGTGCAAGACTGGTAGTTCCTAAGGGAGCTAAATATAGATCTGCCATATGATCTCTCAATCCCACTATTAGGTATATACTCAGAAGAACTGAAAGCAGGGATTCAAATGGATCTTTGCACACCAATTTTAATAGTGACATTATTCACATTTGCCAAAATATGAAAACAAACCAGTTATCTATCAGAAGAAGAATGGATAAACATGTCATATATACATGTGATGGAATATTATTTAGCTGTAAGAATAAATAAATTTTCAATCCATTTGACAACATGGATGAACCTTGAGGACATTATGTTGAGAGAAACAAGCCAGACACAAAAGGACAAAAATTATATGATCTCACTAAAAGGAATTAAATAAATGAGCAAACTCATGGAATTAATGGCAAGAATAAAGGTCACAAGAAGACAGACTGAGGATAGAGAAGGGGAAGCTTGGGCTTAATTTGGGCAGGAATTGTAATATAGTTAATAGTTAATGTTTGGAAATGGAGAGAGATAATGATAGCACATTACTATGATTGTAATTGACAGTGGTAATATGTGTGTGTGATTGTGGTTGAAAGGGAAAGTTTAGGTTCATGTATATCACTAGAAGGAAAGCTAGAAGATGATGAGACTGTATAGATTAGTGAATCCTGTGTGGGGACGATGACTGTGTTCAGTAGTACAAATATAAGAGTATTCTTCCCTGAGTCAGAACAAATGTATGTTAATATCACAAGATGTTAAAAAGTAGGTTGGTATTTTAGTGGAAATACGCCTAAAGCAAATTATGGACTGTAGAGAATAGTAATATATTAATATTTTCCATCACTTGTTAAATAAAAGTTAAGCTAAGCAAAAGTAACCAGATACAAAGTACTACATACTGTAAGACTCCATTTATATAAAATGTAAATATAAATACATTTATAGAGATGGAATTAGATTAGAGGCTATATATGGCAGGGGAAGGACAGAGGAATTGAGTGGTGACTGCTAATGGGTAGGTTTTTTTTTTTGTTTTTTTTTTGAGTAATGAAATTGCCCTAAAATTGACTACACAGATGAATGCACAAAGATGTGATTATACCAAAGCCATTTATGTATACTTTAATTGGATTGTATAGTATGTGAATATATTTTAATAAACTTGCTTAAAGAAAAAAACAAAACAAAACAAAAACCCTCTCAATGTAGTAGACTCAAAGACAATAAGGCTTCACCAGTGATTTAATTAGAATTTCTCTATATAAGATAAACAAATAGCCAATAGCATATGAAAGAATGTTCAACATCATTGGTTATCAGAGAAATGCAGATCAAAGCCACAATGAGATACCAATTTACATCCAGTAGATATCTGTTAATTAAAAACAAAAAATAGTAAATGTTGGTGAAGATACAGAGAAATAGGAATCCTAATATATTGCTAGTGGCATTGTAAAATGGTGCAGACACTGTGGAAACCAGCTTGGCATTTCCACAGAAAGTTGAAAATAGAATTGCCATATGACCCAGCAATCCCTCTTCTTGGTGTATACTCAAAAGAAATGAAGGCAGGGACTCAGATAGATATTGGTAAACCAATACAGCAGCATTGCTCAAAATAAACAAAGAGTGGAAGCAACCCAAAAGTCCATCACCAGATGAATGAATAAATAAAAAGTGGTAGGTACACAATAGAATGTTATTCAGACATAAAAGTGGAGGATGCTACGGTACATACTACAACACGGATAAACCCTGAATACATAATGTTTTGTAAAATAAGTCGGACAAAAAGTGACAAATATTGTCTGATCTTGTTTATATGAAATATCTAGAAGAACATTTCATAGAGGAAGATGGTAGGTTGTAAGTTATCAAAGGCTGGCGGGGAGGAGAGGGAAGTGTTACTGTTTAATGGGTACAGAGTTTCTGTTTGAGGTCATCATGAATTTGGGGCAATTGACACTGCTGATGGTAGCACAATATCATGAATGTAATTCATCTCATTGAAATGTCCCCTTGAATGTGCTTAAATGGGAAATTTTGAGTAATATATATGGTACCACAAACACAAAATCTTTTTTTTTAAAAAAAAAGAGAAATATAGCACCTCATGAGAATATTAAAAATAAGTACTAGCAAAGATGCGGAAAATTAGAGAGACCCTTGTACAATGTTGGTAGGAATAAAAAATGATACAACAAACACTGTGAAAAACAGTTTGGAGGATACAGAACTGCCATATGTCCTGGCATATACCCAAAAGGATGGAAGTGCAGGAGCTTGAACAGATAGTTTTGTACACCAGTGCTCACAGCAGCATTTTCATGATAACAAAACATGGAAACAACCCAAGTACCAATTCACAGATAAGTGGATAAAAAATATGGTATATACATACAATGGAATATTTTTCAGTTGTAAAAAAATGAAGGCTTGATACGTGCTACAACATGAATGAACCAGAAGACATCACATTGAGTGAAATGTCAGATACAGAGACATATTGCATGATCTCACTCATTTGAAACAAGTGGAATATGTAAGTTCAGAGACAGAAAGTAGATCACAGCTTACCTGGTGCAGCACAGAGGGAAAAAGAGGAGCGGTCTTAACACATAATGGGTACAGGGTTTCTGTTTAAGGTGATAGGAAATTTCTGGTAATGGATGGTGGTGACCTTAGCACAGGGTCAGTGTAATTAATTCCATTAAATGGTATGCTTGGGATTTGTTGAGATGGTACACTGCATGTTGTATATATGTTTCCACAATTTAAAAAGGAGAAACTAAAGTTAATGACAATTCAATGCAATACATGATACTAGATGGGATCTAATAACAGAGGAGAAAAGACTCAGACATTATTGGGACATTAAAAATTGAAATATAGACTATGCCTTATAGCAATATTAAATGTTTTTAACTTATCTGTACATAGGCAGAGACAGTAGTGAAGATCCTAGTTCTTAGGAAATGTACATGGCAGTATTGTGTTAAGGAGCATGGTGTATCCAACCTATTCTTAAATGTTTAGGAGAGACGGAGAAAGAAGAAAGGAAGAGACATGGAACTTCAAATTTGGCAAAATGTTAAAAATGGTAGATTTGAGTATGACAAGAAGGGTGGCATGTTGGTATTCTTTATTTTGCAATCATCCTGTAAGTTAGAAATTATTTCAATATGTTAAAGAAAAAATAGAGAGGAATAGGAATGAGAAGAGAAGTAAAATGGTACACTACAAGATATCAATTCAAAACATTAACCAAAAATACATGTAAAATGGGAAACCAATGTGGCTCAAGTGATTGGGCTCCCATCTACCATACAGGAGGTCCAGGGTTCAATTCCCTGGGCCTCTTGCTGATAGCATGCTGGCCCACACAGTGAGCTGGTCTGAGCAGAGAGAAGGCCCAAGAGGAATGCTGGCCCAGGCAGGAATGCTGGCTCATGCAGGAGTGCTGGCACAGGAAGATCGCACAACAAAAAGAGACACAGGGGACAGACAATAAAAGATGCAGCAGACCAGGGAGCTGAGGTGGCTCAAGATATTGACCATCTCTCTTTCACTCCGGAAGGACCCAGGATTGGTTCCCGGTACCACGTAAAGAGAAGATAAGCAGACACAGAAGAACACACAGTGAATGGACACAGAGAGCATATAGCAAGCACAAAACAATGAGGTGGGGGAGAAAGAAAGGAATAAATCTTTTAAAAAATACATGAAAAAACAAATAGTGTCAATTTTAATTCTTTTGTTGTAAGTAAATTAATATATTAAGCCAGTCTCTGCTCTAATTACTTCAGTGAAGCAAAGTTTAGCATAAATAAACAATGATATGACATTCATAGAAAATTGGCAAAGGATGGTAGTTTTCCCCGCATTTTCTAACCCAGCAATGATAACTTTGTGCTCCTAGTGATTGAGCAGCCATATCCTGGTGTAAAGAATTCCCATTTTGGGGCAGCAGAACCCCATCCAGCCACTCGGGTCACCTGGCCTGCCCCCATTCAGGCTAAGGGGGAGGAGAGTGATGCACCACAACCCATTTGGAACTTTTTCCAGGGTTAAGGGGAAGCCCCAGATAACTTATTCATTAATTTTTATTTCTATAAATTAATTTATCATTTTTAAAAATGCTCTTAGATTTCAGCTCCTTAGTTAGCTTTCTAATTTTCTTTAAAAAGAACCCTGGATTTTTTTGGGTATATAAGACATGGTTGATGCTTTAGAAAATGGAGATCAGTGTGGTCTGGAGTATTTAGCTAAAATGCTAATACATAACATTATATGTAAAATAGGACTTTAAAAAGGATGGGAATTATATTAATATTTACACCAAAATATTTTGAAAAAAGCATGGGTAGGCTCAGTTTATGTTGAAAAGAGTGTGGATCTCAGGGTGGGGGAAGGAAGGAGGTGAACAATAGGTGGACAGTGACAAAGCTGGAAAAGCTCTTTAGTCAATGTAGGAAATTAGGATGGATGTGGATAAGGATAGAACTTTAAGTGCCACCCTATGGAAGTTTAATTTATCATAGAAGAACCAAAGTTTGAAGTTTTCCTGGATGCATATCATTGCTTCTGTCAATATTAGAAACTTAATGGACATTGAATTCCAATAAAGACAAATAGATGTGGAAATGATCAAGTTACAAACATGAGCTTAAATGAGCAATCAAATACAAGGAAGCTGTTATGTGATAAGCTGAAAATATTAGGAGAAATCTCTATGGAACAAGTTGGAAAGGGTACATAAAGGGTATTTATAATGTATTACAATTTGTTCACCATTATGGGGGTATGCTCACAAACTGATAATATTAGAATACCAAGGAGACCCTTAAATCACCAAATGGGTATATTCAGATGAATAGAGAACAATGATATTTTATTTACAAATAATCTCAGAGAATTTTCTCTGCCAAGGCAGGCATAGGTGACATAATGGGTTGACATAAAAATGAAGGTGATATTACTTTTAAAATAAATAATAAACAAATATTTGAATATTTATTACCCAAAATTTTCAAGATAAGTTTCATTCCCTTTCTTCTTCATCCTTAGGGATCTTTATGCACTTCTTAATATTTTCAAAAATATTTCCAATGTATAGTAAAGGAAAAATGGTTTCTCAGTGGGAAAAAACACAGGAAAATTTATTTTAAGTAGGCTTTAAGAATATTCAGTACAAAGGTGACATTGCAATTATTTAGAAATGCTGAACCAAATATGGGCATACTAGATTTGTACAATATCCTTGTATGAATTCATACAGCAACCCATGACTACTGAAAGCACTGTCTTTGAAATTATAAAAATATTCATAAATATTCTGACCTCAAATCTTGAGGTCATATAGCTAATAATGTCCCTTAGATATCTGCATGTCTGTATTTGAAAGAAAACAATGGTATTCTACTCTAGACATATTGTGATTCTACCAATGGAAGAAATTGCAACATTGATGTGGAGCCAGTGGCCACTGGAAGCTCTGGGGGCAGGGAGAGGGAAAAGCAATTGTAATACAGGGGCTTTTTCAGGACTTGGGAATTTTCCTGAGTGACATTGCAATGACAGATATAGGCCATTTTATATCATCATATAATATGCAGAACTGTGTGGGAGAGAGTTTGGTGTACAAAGTGAACTATGGTCCATGCTTAATGGCAAAGCCCAAGGATGTGTTTACCAATTACAATTAATGTGCCACACTAATGAAGGATGTTTAAATGGGAGGTTGTGGGAGATGTGGGAGGTGGGGAATATGGGAATCCCTATATTTTTTGTGTAACATTTATGTAACCTAAATATCTTTTTTTAAAAAATTTAAAAAAGAAAGAAAACATAGGACCAATTAAGAAGCTTGACTGCCTTTTTTAGTAATGAGAAATTTGAAGGGAAAATAAGACATTCTAAATTAGAATTGTATTTCTCCAAATATCCTATCTCAACAGAAAAGGTAGAGGTGACTAAGGAATACCACTCCATGACAAATGTTTTTACCCTCACTGGATTTACAGACCAACCAAAGCTGAAGCCCCTTCTGTTTGTGATGTTTTTTGTCATCTATCTTATCACCATGGTGGAGAATCTTGGTTTGGTGGCATTGCTCTATATGGAGCATCGTCTTCACACACCAATGTACATCTTTCTGGGCAACCTGACTCTGATGGACTCTTGCTTTTCCTGTGCTATTACCCCCAAGATGTTAGAGAAATTATTTTCAGAAGACTGAAAGATTTCCCTCTATGAATGCATGGCACAATTTTATTTTCTCTGTCTTGCAGGAAGTACAGCCTGTTTTCTTCTGGCGGGAATGACCTATGACCACTATGTGGCAATATGCAGCCCACTGCAGTAGAACACCAGGATGTCAAAGAAACTCTTCATTCAGATGACCACAGGGGCCTACATAGGTGGAAGTTTGCATTGCTTGATTCATTTAGGTTTTCTGTTTAAGTTAACATTCTGTGGATCTCATCAAATCAATCACTATTTTTGTGATGTTCTTTCATTGTGCAAGCTTTCTGTTGTTGACCCCTTAATAAATGAATTGATGATACCCATATTTTCAGGGTCAATTCAAATATTTACTATTACCATAGTCATAATCTCTTATCTCTGCATCCTTTACACTGTTTTGAAAATGAAATCCAAAAAGGGAAGAGACAAAGCCTTATTGATTTGTGCATCCCATTTTATCTCTGTTTCTTTATTCTATGGTTCTGTTCCTTTTACTTATGTTTGACCAAATTCAGTTCAAGATGAAGATAAAGACATATATGTCAATATTTTTTATACTATAGTAATTCCTTTTTAAAATCCTTTTACTTACAGTCTAAGAAATAAGGAAGTAATTAATGTTGTGAAAAGAATTCTGAAGAAGAGTAAATCACATAACATTTTGAAAGAAAGAGCACACCCTTTAGCAAACTGATTTTAATATGCTACATTATTTTTAAGTCAAGGGATACTGAGAAAATGTCAAATGGCTATTTTGTATGGAAAATATTAAATCAGTAAAATATTTTGATGTTAAATCAAATAATGTCTCATACACTTAAATGGATATATGAGTCCTGAAAGGATGGTATCTGCTGAGATGCATTTCAAAACCTAAATTAATAGTGTCCATTAGGTATGAGTATATGATTATTGTTGAGATCATTAATTGTCTCACAATATATTTATTATAGTTACCATGTTTAACAGATTCAGCAAATGCTATGAATAGAAGACAGTATAGAAAATCGGTATTGTTGGAAAAATATAGAATCATGTATTGTACAAATTCAGGAACATTCTGAATTCTTAAATATTAATTCCTACTCAGACTACACCATCTACCAGATATAAACTGAGCTTTGAATTTTATTCTCAACTTTGTGTTTGTTCTAGAGATTATGTTTGAATATAAATTCATGCAGAATATGTATTCTCAAATTAAGAACATTTTCCTCTTTTGTCTCAGTTATTAATCCTCTCAAGCTCTGTGAAATAGTTTTTTAATGCAGATTTGTCACTCTGTAGTTGACCATGATGCAACTTATATTGAAATTTCTATGGATTTGATTGTTTTCATGAAGTTTGATTAGTAATCTATGATGTGCAATTCAGAATATATCAATTAAATCAATCATTTATTCTCTGACATCATTATATATCTTGTTAGTTATTAAGAATATCACTAGCATGCACTGTTTACAATTTATGTAATATTAATATGATTTGTAGAAGTAAGTAGAAGCTGTGAAAGCATCTGGACAAAAAGTATTTATGAATCACTTAACACTGCAGACTGAAAGAAAAAACTTACAAAAAACCTACCTTCTCCTAGGCAGTAAATTTGAACGTTCACATATATTATCTACCTGTGAATGTGACATTATTTCTCATGTTGTTCCACTGTAAAAATTCACACTTTCAAATAGTAGCTTACCCAATTTCATCTAGGTCACCTAAGAATAGGGCTGGCATTTGAGTCAATTCTGCTTTTTCCTCCTAACATTTGTACAGCTCCATTAACAATAGTTTATCACAGTTAATCTTAAAATGCTTACAAACTAATAAAGATATTGATTATATAAATATGGATAAAAGCAATATATACACACAATTTGAGATTGTGTTGGGTATGCATAGAACATATTTGGGAGTTCAATAAATTGAGATAATTCTAGTCTATTTACTAATCAAGTAGCATTAGAAATTAATCTGTTTTCAGAATGGAAATATTTTTGGTATTTGAGGGGAACTGAAATAATAGCATGAATATTGTTAATGTTTATAGAAATAATTTTTACCCTGGGGGTGGAGGAATAAGGAGGTGAACAATGAGTGGACAGTGTGAGCATGCTGGCAGAGCTGTTGGTGAATGTGACAAATATGGATGGAAATGGATCAGGTTACTGAGGATCTTAATGCCACCCTAAGTCATTTGAATTTATCTTAGACACACCAAATGTTGAAGTCTTCCTGGCAGCAGAGTCAAATAATTTTATTTTGAGAAAACTGTATTGACATTTGATTGGAAAGAGAGATGATAAGCCATGAGACTAACCACAATAATTCATGTAGCAGGGGATGAGAGTAGAAACTGGATAAGACTCTACATAAGGAGAGGGGTGCATAGAGATAAACATTTTTAAAAGAAGAATAAATACTAAAATGTAACTTTTGGATAATTAAATGAAAGGTTATTTTCTTCTTTTGAAAATCAAAGTCATATTTAACATTATATTATTAGCATATAATACAGTATATGACAGATTTGACATTCAATAAATATATCTTGAGTATATGACATATAAATGAATGATTTTTCTCAATGATTTTCTTGACTTTAAATTTTGCTTATGATGTTTTGTGATGTACAGGAATTTTCTCTATATGGTATTCATGTCTGTTGATTATTGCCTTTTTTTAAAATTTTCTTTCTGGGTACATATTTCCTATTCTGCAATCTCATAATTATTATTAATATTTTCAGATATTTTCATTTTTGCATATAATGCTTGAATCATTCTGGGATATGTTTTTAGTGAATGATCTAAAGTAAGACTCTAAGTCTAGTTAGATTAATTTTTCATAAATAAGTGAGAGTTTAATATAATTCCAATAAAAATATCAGAGGAGGCTTTGAGAATTTGGTAAAAGATTCTAAAATTTTCCAGGAAAATAAACCAAAAAAATCAGTTTAATTGACGTAAAATAATACATTTTAAATATATGTATTTTATTTATTCCTATTCTTTAAATTTTTATTTTATATTTTACAATATATGTTGTATTTTGGCATAATTATATTTCTTTATATTTAGAATATAAGCCAGTTATGAATGCATAATCAAAAAAGCTTAGAATCCTCTACAGGCACCACAAGAAGATGAATAAGAGCTGACAACATAAGCATAGATGAGATAATCTAGGGAAAATTATGGTATAAAAAAAATTGAAGGCAAATATATAACTAAGGGAAACAGAAGTATCAAAATGTTACAAAAAGGAAACAAACCCAGCATACAAAATTGAGATTAGAGAGTCAGGAAGATAGGAGGAAAAGAATGTTGTCTAGAAGCCAGTGTTACCACACAAAAGTTCAATATTAGCAAGCACTACGGTTTAGTTAGATAATTAAAAAATGTCCTCTGAGACTAGTGTTTAATATGTTTGTGACCTTGGAGATAGAGCTGTTTCAGTGAAATGGTGGAAGCAGAATAAATAAATGAGAGGGAACAAAATAGAAAAACTTCCAATCCAACTCCCCACCTCCTATTATATCTCTCTTTTTTAACAAATCAATTTTATTGATACATGTTAATAAAGCATAAATCTATGCAAAGTGTACAATCAATGGTATTCAGTGTAACCACATATTTGTGTATTCATCACTTCAATCATTCTTAGAGAACTTCCATCATTCCAATAATAATAATAGTAATAATAAACAAAAACCAACAAAAAACCCTCATCACCTCCTAGCCTTTCTATGCTTCCCCTGCCATACTTAGCTGCTGTTCTTTTTCCTACTCTGTAGTATATTTGTATATATTTTTTGTATAAACAATAATATATGCAATATCACTCAAATTCATGTTTTACATGAGGTTTTAATATCTTATACACTTCCAAGTTACAGTTTTTAGCTTTCCTTATAGTAATATACAGATTCTTAGACTTTCCCTTTCAACCACTGTCATACCCACACAAAAGGGCTGCTAGTTACAAACACCGTGATATGCATTAACAATTTCTATTCTTTCTGGAGATTTATAACCTTTTTACCAATTCTGCATATATTAAGCCTCAGCTTTGCATTCTCTACCCTCCTTCTATTTTCTGGTGACCTTTATTCTAATTATTAACTCCATGAGTTTACATACTATATTTAGTTCATGATAGCACAATAATACCATATTTGTCCTTTTGTGTCTAGCTTACTTCACTCATCATAATGTCAACCAGGTTCATCCATGTTGTCATATGCTTCTTGACTTCATTTCTTCTCACCACTGCATAATATTCCATCATGTGTATACACCACAATTTGTTTACCCATTCATCAGTTGATGGGCACCTAGGTTGTTTCCAACTTTTGGCAATCATGAACAATGCTGCTATGAACATCGATGTGCAGATGTCTGTTCATGTCTCTGCTCTCAGTTCTTCTGGGTATATACCTAGCAATGATATTGCTGGGTCCCATGGGAAGTCTGTATTCAACTTCCTTAGAAACTGTCAAACAGTCCTTCACAGTGACTGTATCATTCTACATTCCCATCAACAGTGAATAAAGATTCCTATCTCTCCACATCATCTCCAACATTGTCATTTTTCTGACTTTTTAATAGCAACCAGTCTAATAAGTGTGAAATGATATCTTGTAGTTTTGATTTGCATTTCCCTAATCACTAGTTATGTTGAGTTTTTTTCATGTGTTTCTTTGTCATTTGTATTACTTCTTTGGACAAATCATCCTTTCATGTCTTGTGTCCATTTTTTAGTTGGATAATCTTTTTATTATTGAGTTGTATGGTCTCTTTTTGTATCATGGATGCTAAAACCTTATTTAGACAGACATTTGCCAAATATTTTCTCCTATTGTGTCAGCTTCATTTTCACCATTTTGACAAAGTCCTTTGAGGTGCAAAAGTGTTCAATTTTGAGGCACAAAAATGTTCAATTTTGAGGTGGTCCCATTGATCTATTTTTTCTTTTGTTGCTCATACTATGTGTGTAAGGTTTAAGAAACTACTGCTTACCACGCATACTTGAAGTTGCTGTCCCACATTTCTTCCTAGGAGTTTTTTGGTTGTCACCTTTATATTTAGGTACTTGACCCATTTCAAGTTAATTTTTATACAATATGTGTGATACAAGCCTTCTTTCTTTCTTTTGGATATGGCTATCCAGTTCTTCCACCACTATTTTTTGAATAGACTGTTCTGGCCCAGCAGGGAAGGTGTGACTGCCTTGTCAAAAACAACTTGACTGTAGATGTGAGGGTCTATTTCTGGTTTCTCGAGTCAATTCCATTGGTCAATGTGTCAATCTTTATGCCAGTACCATGCTATTTTTACCATTGTAGCTAAGTAGTATGCTTTAAACACTGGAAGTGAGAGTCCTCCAACTTTGTTCTTCTTTTCAAAAATCTTTTTGGCTATTCAGGGCCCATTACACTTCCAAATAAATTTGATAACTGATTTTTCCATTTCTGCAAAAAATGTTGGAATTTTTATTGGAAGTGCATTGATCTTGTAAATCAATTTGGGTAGAATTGACACCTTAATGATATTTAGTCTTCCAATTCATGAACGTGAAATGTACTTCCATTTATTTAAGTTTCTTTTAGTTTCTTTTAGCAATGCTTTATAGTTTTCTGAATACAGGGTCTTTATGTCCTTGGTTAAGTTTATTCCTAAATATTTGATTTTTGAAGTTGCTATTATGAATGGATTTTCTTTTCTGATTTCCTCCTAAAATTGCACATAAGTAGTGTATAGAAACACTTTTAATTTTTGCATAATAATCTTGTATCTCGCCACTTTGCTGAACTTGTCTATTAATCCTAGTAGCTTTGTTGTGGATTTTTCAGGACATTCTAGATATAGGATCATATCACCAGTGAATAGTGAATATTTTACTTCTTCCTTTCCTATTTGGGTGCCTTTTGTATCTTTATCTAGCCAAATACTCTAACTAGAACCTCTACCACAATATTGAATAACACTGATGACAGTGGGCATCCTTGTCTTGTTCCTGATGTCAGTGGAATGCTTACAGTCTTTCACCATTGAGTATAATGCTAGCTGTAGGTTTTTCATACATGCACTTTACCATATTGAGAAAGCTTCCTTCTAGTCCTATCTTTTGCAATGTTTTTTTTTTTATCAAGAAAGGTTGCTATATTTTTTCAAATACCTTTTCTGCATCAATTGAGAGGATCATGTGATTTTTCTTTTTTATTTATCAATATGGTTTATTACACCAGTTGACTTTCTTGTGTTGAAACATCCTTGTATAACTGGGATAAAACCCACTTAATTGTGGTGTATAATTCTTCTAATGTGCTTTTGGATTTTGCTTGAAAGTATTTTGTTGAAGACTTCTGCATCTATTTTCATTAGAGATCTTGGTGTGTAAATTTCTCTTTTCATAGTATCTTTATCTGGTTTTAGTATTAGGGTGAAGTTGGCTTCATACAATGAGTTTTGTAGCATTCTTTTCTGTTCAATTTTTTTGGAAGAGTTTGAGCAACATTGATATTAGATTATCTTTGAATGATTGGTAAAATTCACCTGCAAAGCCTTCCAGTCTTTTCATCTTTGGGAGGTTTTTGATGACTGTTTCAATTTTTTTCAATTGCGTTTGGTTTGTTAAGGTCTTCTATTTCTTCTAAGATCATTGTAGGCAGTTTGTGTGTTTCTAGGAGTTTGTCCATCTCCTCTACATTGTCTAGTTTTTTGGCATAGAGTTGTTCATAGTATCCTCTTATGATCTCTTCTGTTTCTGTGGGGTCAGTGGTTATGTGCCCCCTCTCATTTCTGATGTTATTTGTGTCTTCTCTCTCTTTTTCTTTATCTGTCTACTAAGGCTTGTCAATTTTGTTGGTCTTCTCAAAGAACCAACTTTTGGTATTGTTGATTCTATTGTTTTTTTGTTCTTGATTTCATTTATTTCTGCTCTGATCTCTACCATTTCTTTCCTTCAGTTTGGTTTGGGATTAGTTTGCTGTTCTTTTTCTAATTCCTCCAGGTGTGCACTTAGATCTTCAATTTTAGCTCTTTATTCTTGTTTAACATAACCACGAGGGCTATAAAGTTTCCTCTAAACCCTGTCTTTGCAGTGTCCCAAAAGTTTTGATGTTATGTGTTCTAGTTTTCATTTGTCAAGATATTTGCTGAATTTTCTTTGCAATTTCTTCTTTGAAAAACTGATTATTTAAGAGTGTATTTTAAAATCTGTGTATATTTATGAATTTTCCCTTTTTCTATCCATTGTTGATTTCCAGCTTCATTCTTTTATGATCAGAGAAAGTGTTTTGTATAATTGCAGTCAGTATAAATTTATTGAGACTTGTCTTTCACCCAACATATGGTCTATCTTGGAGAAGGATCCATAAGCACTTGAAAAGAAGTATATCCTGTTTTTTCAAGTGCAATGCTCTGTAAATATCTGTAGGTCTAGTTCATTTATCATATTATTCAAGTTCTCTGAATCTTTATCCTCTGTCCAGAAGTACTATCCAATACTTTGAGTGGTGTTTTGAAGTCTCCAACTATTATTGTAGAGACATCTATTCCTTCCTTCCATTTTCCCAATGTGTGCCTCTTGCACCTTGGGGCACTCAGGTTAAGTGCATAAATATTTAGTATAGTTATTTTTTCTTGGTGATTTGACACTTTTATTACTATATAATGACTTTCTTCATCTCTTATAACAATTTAACATTTGAAACTATTTTGTTCAATATTAGTATCTCTACTCAAGCTGTTTTTTTTTTGGTTACTGTTTTCATGGAATTCCTTTTTCCAACATTTTGTTTTTAACTGGGTTGTGTCCTTATGTCTGAGGTGGATCTCTTGTAGATATATAGATGGCTCATATTTTTTATCCATTCTCTCAGTCTATGTCTTTTGATAGGGGGATTTAATCTATGAACATTCAATGTTATTACTGTAAAGTTATTAATTAATTCATCCATTTTGTCTTACATTTCTCATTTGACATACCTATTTTCTTTCTTATCTTTTAGTTTACCCTTCCTAATAATCTTCACTTCTACATTGTTCCCCAAATCTCCTACCCTTGTTTTTCCTTTCAGGCTGCAGCAGTTCCTTTAGTATTTCTTGTAATTCTAGTCTTTTGGTAACATATTTTATCAGTTTTTGTTTGTGAAGACTTGGAACACACCCTCATTTTTGAAGAGCAGTTTTGCCGGATACAGAATTCTGGCTGGCAGCTTTTCTCTTTCAATAATTTAAATACATCATACCTCTTTCCTCTTTCCTCCATGGTTTCTGATGAGATGGGCACTTAATCTTATTGAGTTTCCCTTGTATGTGATGCTTTGCTTTTCTCTTGGTGCTTCCAAAATCTTCTTTTTATCTCTGATATTTGTCATTCTGAATAGTAGGTGTCTCAAGGTGGGTCTATTCGAATTTATTCTGTTTGGGGTATGTCATCCTTCTTACATATTGATATTTATGTCTTTCAAAAGGGCTGGGAAGTTTTTGGTCATTATTTCCTTCAATATTATTTCTGCCCCTTTTCCATTCTCTTCTCCTTCTGGAACACCGATAATGTGAATGTTTGTGCATTTCGCACTGTCCTGCAATTCCCTGATACTCTGTTTCATTTTCTCCATTCTCTTCTCTTTCTATTCTCCTGTCTTTTCCAGTTCAGTTGTTCTGTTCAAAATCACTAATTCTGTCTTCAAGCAATTCAAATCTGCTCTTATGTGCCTCTAATATATTTTTAATCTCATTCATCATGACTTTTATTCCCATAAGGTCTGTTATTTTTCTTTGCAGGCTTTCAAATTATTCTTAATGCTCCCCTAGTGTTTTATATTCTTTATTTCTTTAGTCATATTTTCTTTAAATTCGTTGATGTCATTTAGGATAGTTGTTTGATTATCAATGATTAATTGTCTTAAATCCTGAATCTCCTCAGGATATTTGGTTTGTTCCTTTATTTGGGCTATCTCTTCCTGTTTCCTAGTATGGCTTGTAATTTTTTGCTGATGTCTAGGCATCTGAATTGGGGAATTTACTGTGATGGCCAATTTCTCTCTCTTTCCTATTTTTTTTCACATTTCCTCTTTGATATTTGTTTCAACTTATTCTAAGACTTTAAAATTGACTGGCTTAAGTTATCAAAATGGACTAGGGACTCACTAGTGGGAGGCAGACTTTCTCCCAGAGGTAAGGATACAGGGAGTACCAAGAACAGTTTTTGTCCATGCAATTTCCAGAACAGCCAACAGATGGTGTTTGTCAGTGCACCTTTCCATAGAGGTGTTTCAATCTCAGCTTTCCTGTGTTCCTGTGTTGAATTGCCTGAACAGAGATTTAAAGCAGGCCCTGCTGACTGAATTCAGCGAAGCAAAGCCCTGATTCCCCCTCCATTTTCTCTTGAAACAGCTGACCTGGAGGAATTTGCCTGTTCCCCTCTCAGTCAGCTACAGTGAGCCAGGAGTTTTACCCCAGCTTAATATCTTGGGGTTTGGGGAGGGTAGCCCTTCCTGGTTGCCACAGGCACTTGGTAATGCACGTTTGTTGTTTCAGGTTCTTCATCTTTCTGTCCCTCACCCTCCTGGTTGTTGTGTAGCACTGTGCTAGTCTTCTGACTCCCAAAGCAAGACCTTTGGAAAGCTTTTGACTCTTTCTCCATTTTTGTGTGTGAAACCATTGAACTCTGCCTGTTAGTTTGATGCCATCTTCCTACAATCCTCCTATAAGTCTTTTAAACATCCTATTGTACAAGAACACCTGAGTTTTAGCCACTCAAGTTTACCATCCCATTTCTAATTAGACATAACTCTTTTTAGCTTCCAGGCCTTTATTCAAGAAGTTTCTTCAATGTACTGCTGTTCCACAAGTTCTTTGCCTATTAAAATCTTACTTTTCTTAAAGTTTCTTGTGAAATCATATTTTCATTGATAAATTTTGCCTTCTTCCTCTTAGACTATTGTATTAATCAGCCAAAGGGGTGCTGATGCAAAGTACGAGAAATCTTTTGGGTTTTATAAAGGGTATTTATTTGTGGTAGAAGCTTACAGTCACAAAGCCCTAAAGAATCCAACTCAAGGTACCATAAGAGATAATTTCTCACCCAATGTCATTGGCCATGTGTTGGAGCAAGATGGTGGATGATGTCTGTGAGGGTTCAGCCTTCCTTCTTCTTCTTAAGGCTCCATGTTCCCAGCTTCTACCTATCTCAGCGTAGGCTGGCATAAGGCCTGTCATTCTCCCTGGGGCTCATTTCTTTCCAGGTTTAGCTGCTCTGTTCTCTCCAAAAGGTCAGCTGTAGACTATGAGGCTCATCTCTCTTCTGGGGCCACTGCTGTGTCTAATGGAACCTTCTCTTTTTCCTCATGTATTTGCTTCTCTGTATTCTCCTTCCCATGTATTTACTACCTGGGGCTCCAGCATCAAAACTCAAACAGTCTCCTCTGCCATGTCATTTTCTCTGTGAGTCTGCACCCAGCAAAGTTGTGGGGACTCAATATCCTACTGACATGGCTGAATCAAAGCCTTAATCATAATTTAATCAAGTAAAAGTGAAACCTCTGAATTTAATACAATCTAAGGGGAACATGTCCAGAGGAACAGACCTGTTTGCAAACATAATCCAATTTCTATTTTTGGAATTCATAAACAATATCAAACTACTACAACTATTCACTAGCTTCTCTATATTCCCCTTTTAATATGTTACATTTCTTTTATCTGAGTCTTCATTGAATTCTTATAGTATTATAAATGTTTTAATTTCCAATTAGATTATTAATATCTTGTCTGGAACCATTTTTAATAGCTAAGAACTTCTCAGCCCCACCCTGCTCACATCCTGTGATACAATAATCCAGTGTCTTTTCCAAATTCACATATAATTAAGTACTTGAAAAAGGTTAAACTGAACTGAAATATTTGAAGTCAATGCAGTAAATACATATGAAGGATCTAGCTCCATTTATTTTTGAGGAGCCCAAATGTATGACATGAAATCTACTTAAAGATATTTAATTAAGACATAAATATAGTTGGAGGAAAATGTAGGTCAAACCTCATGGAGTAGGTAATATGTTATGAAGGCAGGTAAGTACCTTGTAGATAATGAAGGGGGAAAATCAATTTTATCTAAAAGACCTGGGAAAGTCCTCATGGAAGAGGTCAGATTTGCACTCAGGATCATTAGGGTTGGAATGGAAGAAGAGGGAGAAAGACATGTTTTTGGTAAGTTAAATATTATGAGGAATTTCACTGAGGTAAGGCTGAAACAAATATGTAGAGTGTGGTGTAATCAAGCATATGGCCAAATGCACTGACATGCAAAGGAGAAAGCAAGGCTATAGATAAAATACAGACAGACTATGAACTATTTGGAATACCAAAATAAGGAAAATGGATGTCATTTGAATATAATCTTGAACCTTTAAGAATTATTTGGCAGATAATTCTAAATATCATTTTTAATCCATTTAACAAATATTTATAAAGCACTACAATGTATTAGACACTGTTCAAGGTGTTGGACTACAGGAATGAACATAACAGAAAAAGTACCTTTCCTCATAAGTTATATACTAATGTTAATGTCAGAAGGAAGTAGATGGATTATAGATGTAGGACACAGAAATACAGAGTATGTTGAGGAATGATTACAGATAGAAAGAAAAAAATGCTAGGTGAATTTGGTAAGGAGAAGCTGAAGTGAAAAAGACCAATATTTGTAATTCATATGTAGGTTTAATTAATATTATCAGAGTTTATCACATGAAGGCTTTTTGTGGGGGCGGGGGAAGATTCAACCAACAGTGTGAATAAGTCCTTGACCCTTGTTGAACCCTTCACACATTACAGGAACATCTCTACCAATTTCTAATTATCTTTTATAAAACATTTTTCTTCCTCTTTGCCAGTAGGTGGTCAAATTAGCCTGACTTCTTTCTTCTGCCAATTTTAGATATGTAGAGAATTGTTAACAAGAATGTAAATGAAATCAGTTACACAGGATCAGCAAGATGATCATCAAAGCACTTTAGTGAGATATATTTCTTTTAAATTCAGTGTCTGAATCTCCCCCACAGAAATATATGGATGCAAATGCAAGGAAATCCCTTTAGGGTCTAGAAAACCAAATTTGCTTTGTATGGAACATAATTAGTGTCACTGACCTATTAGTAGTTTCCTGAATATTTATTCTTTTAATCATAAATATTTCCAAGATGAAGGTCTATATTCTGAATATATATAAGTCCTAACACTGTATGAAGGAGTTCTATTAAAGGCTATGACTACTGACAGAAAGCAGGCTGCCTTGGTATGTATGGGACAGGTGATGCTATTCTCAAGACACTGAGATAAGATCTGGTATGGCCTGGTGGAGAAGCATTCTCTGCTTCAAGGAGTGTATCTAGTACATGTCAGATAATGATTAACAAGGTCTGTTACATGCAGGAATGTAAACAGAACTGAATCATTAACCCTAAAAACTTGTTGACTTTAGTAATGTGTAACCTGTCATGTATCTATTACCCTTGTACATGTGCACATGCATTTTCTTTGATCTAAAGCGAAATAAAAGCCACAATGTTTCATACAGTGGCACTCTCCTCCCTTTGGATGGAGGGTCCCCTGACCCCACCTATCTCTTGTTTCTTTCTCATCTTTTTTCATCTGCAGAACCATTTTCACAGACCTAGTTCCAGAACATTAACATTTGGCACCCAAACAGCAACCTGAAAATGCAACTTTTCTTTCAGTCAATGCACAGTGGACTAAGGATCTCCTAAAGAGCAATTAAAAAAAAA